>BMAU01016331.1:0-20691 GCA_019973935.1 Trichonephila clavipes | reverse complement strand
AATAATGGTACTGGTTTTAGATTAATGATTTCGAATAATAATAAAATTATAAAAAAAAATCAGTTATATAATGATATTGAGTAATTTATATGTAAAATAGCTATTAAATACAGTATTCCTATAGAGGATTCACATAATTCAAAGGATTACACAGCAGGTTAATAAATATAACTTTGGTACAGATAATAATCCTTTTTAATAATAATAAAAATCAGATTAAAAATTTGCAAAATAAATTTATTATAGTTTATGTTGATATAGTGCCGGAAAATTTTGCCTTCATATGTAAATACTATTATAATTTAATGATAAACAATTATTTTGATAAAAACATAGCTTTTATTAAGTCATCTGTTTCTGATAGAGAAATAAATAATCGAATTTTGATTTTTCTTAAACAATTAAGATCTAAAATTAAGAATAATTTTAAATTTCCACATATATTTCTTACTCCTAAATTTCAAAAGGACCCAGTCAAATTTAGGACAGTTACAAATGGATTTAAAACATATATCAGCAAAACAGGAAAAATTCTCTATGAAATATTACACACACATGATACAATACATAATCTTAAAAATCCACAGCCATTCTTAAAAATAGTAAATCACTTATTGAACAAATGAAAGATAAAAATATTTATTTAGTCTATAGTTTAGATTTTGAAGATCTTTTTAACTCTATTAATATTGATGATTTGATTAATAAACTTGTAAATTTACATAAAGATAATTTATTTAATATCGTGAATTGTGATAGATTCGGTTCCCTATATAGGTTTGCACTTAAAGAGAAATATATTTATCATAAGGATAACTATTATCTGCAGATTAAAGGTTTGTTACTAGGTTGTCCTGCGATCAACTGCCTTGCCATTTTATACTTACATTATTTTGAAACAGTAGTCACATTAATAATTCTAAATATTATATTTATCGTTACAGAGAGGACATCATCATTTTTGGCAAACAAGCCAATTTTATACCTAACATTAATTTGTATCCACAATATCTTAATTTAATGCATACAAATAGTAACAACAATGAAGCAAATTTTCTTGACATACATATCAAATTAATAGATAATCAAATAGTTTCAAATATTTATAATAAAAGAGAAGAATTTAATTTCAATATTATTAAAAATCCTCATTGGGAGAGTAATGTACATGTTTCTATATTCAGAAATGTTGTTATTATATATATTAAATAAATGCAGTAAAGCTCTGGTATCAAAAAATCAGGAATAACAAATAACTATAAACATTTTGCTAAATATTGCTTAAATCAGAAATACCCAATTAATTTTATTAATAGTTATATGAATAAAGCTATTCAAAATTGTAAGGATTAAAAATTATTAGATTAATAATAGTTTAATACTATAAACTTACATATTTCATAGTTATAGTTATCTCTATATTCTAATATTAGATAAAATTACTTATTATTATTTTATTCATGTGTACTCTAATGTTACTTAAGTTATGGTATATATAATTTGTATCTCACTTAATAATTTTTGTTTCCATTCTTTTTTTACTTTTGTTAAGTGCTACATTTCACCCATTCACATGCTTAAAATCTACATTAGGGTCCAGAATCTGGCAATAACTTATTTATTGCACTCAGACTTAACGCGGGCTCTGCATTTTTTTAAGTGCAATTTTTAGGTAAGTTACCTCTAACTTGTAATGGATTTAGATATTCAAATCCATTAATTTCAATAGGTTTTTGGTCAGTATTATTTACATAAAGAGGGAAGGTTGGCTGGCCAAAAAACATGTTCAACCCCAATTTTATATAAATCTAGATATATATTATAAATGCGAAAGTTTGTGAGTATATGTGGGCATCTTTCACGCAAAAACAACTGAATGGATTTTAATGAAACTTTACAGTAATATAGCTTATACATCAGAAAAACACATAGGCTATAATTTATAGCATAGGCTATAATTTATAAAGATATTGTTTGAAGTGCCCAAAATATTACGATATTTGTCAAGTAAGAAGGAAAATATTCTGCCTTCTGCAAGTAATTCTGGCGTGTGCTGCAAAAATGCCAACGGCAACATTATCTATTTTTTATTTATGAATAAAAAATTTTGTTTTGTGTACGCAAGGTGCTGGCTTCTAATTTATTCCTGTGATCAATGCAATCCCTATTTTTTCATTTCAGAATAAAACGAAGTTTTGAAGGGAGAGGTTGTTTTAAATCTTTCTATATTTGAATATCTACTATTGATTTTTTTCGTGTGTGAGCCATAAGAAAAAAAATTAATGCTTATATCAAAATAAATACTGTTATCGTTTCTGGTATTTAAAGTAAATAAACTTTGTCTTTCACACTACATAATTTGTTTGTGGTTAGTAGTTAATTATAAGGCTATAATTTTAATTGAATAAGCAGATATTGCATTTTTAAGTATAAAAATAATAACTATTGTATTGTATTTTTTCGAGTGAGTGAATATTAACGTCACACTGTTCAGCTACACGAGAGCTTTTGGTGACGGTCCACTTAATTTTAACCCTCTGGCTGCTCACACATCCCGCGATTTCCACGGGCAACTCAAATGTAGCAAAATCAGCTCATCCCGCGATTTCTGCGGGCATGTGTTTTTCTTCCTTTATCGAGGAGCGCATCCCGTTTTTTCCCCGTTTAACCATTGAAATAAATTAGGTACAGTATTTGACGTTTCATTTAACTTTTGGCCAACATATGTCGGTAGTTGTCCACTAAATTGCGGCATTTGAAGGCACGTGGTATTCCCTCTCAAACTTGACTTTTTGCCGCTTTTTTCTAATCAGAGAGGGCTGCTAGAAAACGTCCGGCGATTGACAGGGTTTATATTCCTGATGTCTGTTCGGATTGTGAAGGAGATTTTAGTTTTTGATAGTGATATAAATTTTTCGGACTGCTCCTCTTCTAGCGATGAATCTGATCATAATTCAATAAACTTGTAAAGTGTTAGGCAGTGGTGCAAAATCGATATGAAGAATATTCCTCCTCCTCCTACTACAGTTCCTTTTCGTGGAAATCTGGGAATAACTGTAAATATAGCTAACAACGCAAGTATATTGAATTATTTTGAACTTTTTTTGATGATCAAATATTACGAATGATAGTCCAAGAAACCAATAGATACGCTGGACAATATATCCATAAAACAGTTTGTAAAGAGGCATTACGCAAGAAAAAATGGACGGAAACAAATGTTGAAGAACTAAGACTATTTTTTGCAGTTTTGCTACTGCAAGGAGTCATAAAAAAGCCAGAACAGGAACATTATTGGTCTTAGCGTCCAACATTATCCACACCAATTTTTTTCAAAAGTAATTGGAAGAAATAGGTTTTATTGCTCATGAAGTTTCTTCATTTTACTAATAATGAGGAATTTGATAAAGATCGACACCCATGGCCGAAATTGAATAAAATTTATGAACTAATGGAACATCTTCAACGCAAATTTCGAGAAGTCTATATACCTGGGAAAAATCTTAGTTTAGATGAAAGTTTGATGAAGTTCAAAGGCAGGCTCAAGTGGAAAATGTATATTGCAGAAAAAAAGAGCAAGATTTGGCTTGAAGTTTTATGTTCTTTGTGAAGCAGAAAGTGGATACATTTCAGATTTCCTCATATATACAGGTGAAGGAACAATGTATAATCCGAAATACAGCCAATATCCAGTTTCCACCAAAATTGTTTTACACTTGATGGATCGATTCCTGGGAAAAGGCTATTGTGTCACTATTGATCATTTTTATATGTCTCCACAGCTTGCAGACATCTTAGTTACAGAAAAGACGGACACTTATGGGACAGTGAATAAACCAGAAAAGACATCCCTGTCAATTTTTCAAAAGAGAAAGTCTCCAAGGGGGAAATTGTTGCTTATCAAAGAGGTAATGTCATGGCCCTGAAATGGCAGGACAAGAAGAGTGTCTGCCTTATGAGTACTATTCACGATGCAAGCTCTTATTTGGTGACATGCAAATCTAAAAAGAGAGTTATGAAACCAGTTGTCGTTTGTGACTATAATAATACAATGGGTGGCGTCGACTTATGCGACCAAGAAATGTCCTACTACCCTACGCTCCGAAAGCAACAAGGGAAGTATTATATCAAAATTTTCAGGCAGTTTTTAGATCAATCGTTTGTGAAGGTCTCCTAGGACCTCACTTTGAGAACGAGAATAAATAGGAGTCATGTAAGAACCAGTAGCCATTTTTATAAACAACTTTCTTTATTTGGTTATCTTATCCAAATAGAATCAAAGACTTATTGACAAATTTATCTAAATAGTATTATGAGGTTTTAAAGGTAATATCCTTTAAATTAACTTAATTAATTAATGATCCAATTAATTAATTTATTAAATAACGATCACTCAGAGATTACCACGATAAGAGATCCCAGAATTATATTTAATAACGTTCTCATTGAACATTTAACTTTAATCTCACTCCTAAAACTTTAATGAGACTTTAATTATAAATCTATAATTACCAACGGAATCTCAACTCTTCTTGAGATTAAATTATCTCCAACAAGAAATCTTCAATTCAAATTCACTATAACTTTATGCTTCAATATCTATCTCCTACTGCTCTAACTTTACTATTTCGTTTGACTTAAATACCTTATCTAATCTGCATAACAAGGAATCCTGTCCGCTTTTTGGAGTTGATTGGAAATAGGTAGGGAATTAAGTTTCCCTAAAAAGGACGACTCAGAAGGTTAGTGATAAAGTTCCGTATAGATTTGTCACACGTTGTGGAATGCCTATGTACTTTACAAAAAGCAAAACCCAACACATAATATAAAGCTTTAGGAATTTCGATTGCAAATGGTTGAAGAAAGTATCCAAAAGTATTCTGATAGACATAACTGCAGTGGTCCAGGAAAACCGAGTTCTACTCCGAACCCTTTGCGATAGACAGCTCGTCATTTTGCCAGCTACATACCACCTAACCCCATAAAAAGAGAGCCTCGAAGACAATGTGCTGTTTGCTGTTCAAGAAAAGATGCAAATGGAAAAAAAAAATTCGCAAAGAAACACGAATCTGGCGCAAAGTGAGCGAAGTTGGACTTCGCCTTGAACCCTGCTTCGAACTCTATCATACTAAACTGAATTTCTAAGGTATCTTTTTTTATCTGTGATTTATATTTTCTGGAATTTTATACATTTTACTTTTTTTACTATGCAATAAATAGAAATTAACTATAATTTTATTGAAATTTACTAAAATAATTTTTTTTTGGTGATAACATCTGAAATTAGTTTTTCTGTGTGCTAACTTAGTTTCTCATGATAAAATTCTGTATAAAAAATCTTTTCTAGAAAGAAAAAACGCTTTTTTCAATTCTTCAATATATATATAGATTTAAAATATGCAAAAAAATACACAATTTTTTAAGCGATTTTGGTCCACAAATTGAGCAGTTAGAGGGTTAAACCATGGTCAAGTGACGTGAACGACACCTGACCTGGCACCCCTTCTCCTAAGTACCATACCACACCAACCTAGCAGGAATATTCTACCAATATAGTTAGCAGAAATATTCTTTGAAATCCACTCTTCTTAAATGTATGGCAGTGCGGGTTCTATGATGAGTATTTTAGCGGGGAAGGCGAATAGTTTTTGTAGCAGAAATTGCGTTTCCAGCTGACGCTGTTTTCAGCGGATTGCAAAGATTATCTTTTTTTGTCCTGAAAAAATAGTTAATGTCAAAATTTAAGTGTCTAATATTTTTGTATATTAAGGAAGACCTTACAAAACGATTTGACTATTTATTTTAAGTGAACGGTGTATATAATTAATTGCACAGTTGGATATGTTTAAGTAATTAATTAGCTCTAACGGATTAAATTTCCCAAAGTTGAGTGTTTTGTTTATGTATATCCCTTAATTTTCCATGTAGTGATCCAAAAAAAAAAATCTGCATGAAAAAAACTGCAGTAAATTATAATGCGGTGGCTAAAGGGTTAACATGCATCGCTTCCCTATACGGCGGGTCTTTCAAAGCTCTAAAAAAGCTCGATCTCTTAAAGTAGATATACACTTGCCAACTTGAATCTATCGTCAACATTTCGTTATGTCTTTCATCGAATCACCATTATAATTTAAGAAACGGCGTTGCTTGCGAATATTGCAATTTTAACATAAAATAAACGAAACAGAAAGTAATATATTAATGTATTTTACTTTCAGAAAAAAATTATTTACACTATTTTAAGTGTTCCTTACACAAAACTTTTAACTTTTGCTGAGCAGAGATCAGCTTAGGGAGGTATTTTAAAAAATCGACCCTCAAGAGAGTTACGAGGAGTTAGTTTTAAATAAAAAAAAATTTTACCAGCTATTAGATCTACAGACTTAAAATTTAACAATTTTTTTTCTTTTGTTTTGCTGAGATATGCAAAAAGTTGGGTTTTTTTTTTTGTTTAATTTGAAATTCACGTAAAATTAACTCATTAAAAACCTCTTTATCCTTCAATCTGTGTTGTTTAATTTTTCAGTTCACCCAAGCGAAGAACTGGTATACCAGCTAGTTATTTTATATATTAGCTGTCCTAAGTCAGTAATGTTTATAATACTGCACCAATCTCGAATACAATTTTTAATCTCGGTTGCTCATGTGTCCTTCCTTGTTTGATTTTTCTATTTTCTATGTGTTTTTCGAATGTAATTAATGGATGTTATTTCTTGTTTGTAAAGAATAAGACAATGTATATATGTATAATATTGATGATATGATTAATATACTGGTAAATTTGCATAAATGTAATGTATTTAATAACGTTAATTATGATAGATTTAGTTCACTATTTAGGTTTGTACTTAAAGAGAACTATATATTTCATAAGGGTAACTCTTATCTGCAGATTAAAAGTTTGCGTTAAGGAGGCCCTGCTAGCAACTGTATTGCCAATTTATACTTACATTATTTTGAAAGTAGTTACATTAATAATTCTAAATATTATATTTCTCATTATATAGATGACATAATCATTTTTGACAAGCAAGTCAATTTTATTCCTAATACTAATTTTTATCTACGATATCTTAATTTAATCCATACAAATAGCAACAACAATGAAGCAAATTTTCTTGACATACATATCAAATTAATAGATAATCTAATAGTTTCTAATATTTATGATAAAAGAAAAGATTTTAATTTCAATATTATAAAAGTTCCGCATTGGGAAAGTAATGTACATTTTTCTATATTCATAAATATTGTTATTAATTATATAAAAATCAATAAATTTCTGGTGTAAAAAATCAGAAATAATAAATAACTATACACATTTAACTAAATATTGCTTAAATCAGAAAAACTCAATTAATTTTATAAGTAGTTATATGAATAAAGCTATTCAAAATTGTAAGGATTAAAAATTCTAAGATTAATTATAGTTTAATACTATACATTTACATATTTCATAGTTATAGTTACCTCCATATTCTATTATTAGTTAAAATTACTTATTATTATTTAATTCATATGTACTCTAGTGTCACTAAAGTTATGGTTAATTGAAACTATCTAATTAATTTTTGTTTCCATTCTTTTTTTTTTTACTTTTGTTAAGTTCTACATTTCAGCCATTCGCATGCTTAGAATCTGCATTAGGGTCCAGAATCTAGCAATAGCTTATTTATTGCACTCAGATTTAGCGCAGGCTCTGCATTTTCAGGTGCAATTTTTAGGTAAGTTACGTCTATCTTGTAATGGATTTAGATATTCCAATCCATTAATTTCAATAGGTTTTTTCACAGTATTATTTACATAAGAAGGAAGGTGGGCTGGTCAAAAGACATGTTCAACTCCACTTTTATATAAATTATTTTATAAATTAGCTATCGTAAGTCAGCAATGTTTATAATACTGCAGCATGTATTTTATAATTTTTAAACTCGGCTGCTTATGTGCCATTTATTGTATGATCTTCCTACCGTCTATGTGGTTTTTTTCCGAATGTGATTTGCTGAATGTTCATCTCTGGTTTGTACAGAAAGAGACTATATATATATATATATATATATATATATATATATATATATATCAGTGTTTCTCAAAGTGTGGGGCGCGATGACCCTACAAGGGGGGCGCGAGCGTATCGAAAATTTAAAGATTTTTTTTTAAAAAAAAATAACCGGAAAGAGAAGTAAAACAAAATGCTTTCTTCCATAATAAAAAAAAATACACACAAAAACACTGACATAATTTGTTTTTTATCTGGCTTTTTTCCGTCATCAAATAGCTATCTTTGATCCCAAAACCAAATTAAAGAAAAACAAACATTTTGTTTTCTTTGCTGTATTTCCTCAATGAGAGATTTTTTTATTACGTTTTAACATAAAATATTACTCGTTAAAAGAAAAAACGATACCCAGAACCTAAGAAAAATTCTAAGATGTAAACAATTCACCACTGTAATTATTATTGAAATACTGTACATTAGTTGTAGAAAAAGAAAAGGAAGTCATGATTCACTTTTCAGCCAGGCTGCATAGTACGTTTGCTAATCATTTGATTGACCTTCAATCTTATGGTATGGTTATTATCAATATTAGTTCCCTCCCATCTTTTATGTGTTTGCTTTTCGCTTAGGAAATTGTAAATAATTGAGTTTTGCGATATTTGGAAAAGAATTGATTGGTTTAACATTTCTGTAGGATAATTGAAAAGTGTCTGATTTGCGTCCTTTATTATGGTCTTGTACTTTTGAATCATTTTAGTTCAGTTTTATTGGATTTTTTCGCAAATCATCAAAGAATTGAATAGTCCTTGAAAGAAGGTAAGTATACTTTCTATAAATTAAAATATTCACTAGAATTCCGATTTGTATCGTGTACAGTAAAAATAATTTTAAACAAATGATTGGGGTGACTGAGTCCAACCCGCACTACCATTAATGTTAGTATCGAGTACGCGCCTGCTCCCGGGTTAAAACATTTTGAAGTCTTCTCGCTTTAAATGTTAAAAAGTAACACAATTATTCTTCATCGGAATTTTATATTCTTTTTCATAATTTAACATTAAATCTAAATGTAATTGTGTGAGGTTTAAAATTACAGTTCTTTTAAACAGTTATTTACAATTATAGCATTTATCTAAAAAAAATCATTTTACATTTTTGTATACAATGTCGTGCACACAGTTTTACTCTCCTTACAGTTCAGCTATTATATCAAGAATAATGTTTTATTTTTTTTAAAAAATGAACTCGTGCGAAGAGAAGGTGTTTCAGCCAGTATACGTTTGATGTATCAGTACTGAAGAAGGTATTTTATAAATAATTTCTTAATACTGAATTTGGCCGCGGTAGCCGAGTGGTATAGGTATCGGATCGTGACTTGCCTTGTCACGAGTTCGAGCCCAGTACCACTAAAGACCCGCCGTGTAGGGCAGCGATGCACGTTAAGTCTGTTGAGAGTTGAAACGTTTTCCCGTTGGTATGGTGTGGTAGTTAGGAGAGAGGGGTGCCAGCTCAGGTGTCATCCACGTCACTTGACCATGGTTCAAAATTACGTGGTCCGTCGTCAAAAGCCCTCGTGCAGCTGAACAGTGCGACGTTAATATTCAATCAATCAATCTTATTACTAAATTAAGAACAAGTTTAATAATTATTAGGGACTTCCACGGGCTTGTCTTGTAGAGGAAAGTTTTTCAAAGGAAGGTTTAATATCAGAAATTGACACTTAAAGAGTTATTTTTCTATATTTAGCTGAGATCTATATTTTGTCTTCAAGGCATCCACTGCAGAAAAAAGGTAGGATGAAAAAGGTAGGTTTGAAAAAGGTAGGATGTTGAAAATGGTAATAGTATACGAAGTATTTTTGTTTTCAGTACAGATAATTCCTCTTCCACCTCTACCCCAAATTCAAAGAGCGATTTATTACAAAAAATTTTCACTGGATGTGAAATCTATGAAGATTTCTTCTTCGGAAGTTGAGACCACTTCTGGGTATCTTGAAATAGATCCCTAATCCACTCGTAACTTGCTACCAAGCTGTCCTCATCCAGAAAATATACTTTTTAAAAATTCTTTGCCAACATAGCTAAATGATTTTACATGTTTTAAAAACAACTTTCACATGTTGTTCTACAGATTTGTAAGTTTTAACACATATCGAGCTGGGGCTTTTTTCCCATCATTTACTTCAGTAGTGGCAAATCCAAAATTTAAGTAATTTTGAGAAGATCGCCTTGATTTAATTTTCGGAACCATGCTCGTTCGTCTTTGTACTTGTTGATTCTTTATTATGGTCGAATGTTTGCTTACGACTTAAAAATGTATGTATTATATTGTTTTAATTTACTGCCGTAAATACTTAATTACCGTGAATTACAATTAACGTGGAAATTCAAAAAAATGTACATCCAAGCTAGATTCACTAGCTATAGGAGTATCGAGTCAACCAAAACTGACTGGAATTGTACGAGGAAAAGCATTTTTACATGTTTTGCGCAGACGTCTGATAGGTTGCCCAGACTCACGCAAACGTACCCTATAATGCCAGGTTTGATGGATATGATAGAGAACGACATTGACTAGACTATTTTTCTAATGACATTTGTACTTTGAGAAATGAATGCTGAAGGAAATAAATCTTTAATTAAGTACATCATTTTGCGATCTGTTCCATATTAAAAATTAGAGAAAGAAAAATAACATCATTCTAAGAGTATTATATATTTTAAGAGTAATTTTCTTAAAATATATATTACTTAAAAGTTACATATACACAAAATTTAATATACTTATCGTATTAATTTGTACGGTTTTTAATTAAGATCGTATTGTTACTTTAGCGTCTCTCTCTCTCAAAGTGCATTTTTATTGCAGTAAATACATTATTGTTGTACAAGGGGGCGAGACAAATATTATGATTGAAAATTGGGTCGCCAGTATTGAAAGTTTGAGAAACACTGCTTTTAATGTATGAGTGGTGCACAGAGTATTTTATGACTAATTAATTAATACTAAATTAAGAACAAGTTTAATAATTTTTAGCTACTTCCATGGGCTTGTCTTACAGAGCAAAGTTTTTGAAAGGAGTTTTAAGATAAGAAATTGACCCTCTGAGTTCATTTTCTATATTTAGCTAATATCTATATCTTGTCTTCTAAGCAACCACCACATTTTGTAATATGTTCCAATTTAAAAATCAGAGAAAAGAAAAATAACTTAGTAATTATTCTATATTACTTAACTTTTGCTTTTTTTTTTTTTGCTTAGTAACATATACAAAATTTAATACTTATGTCATGAATTTGTACGGTTTATAATAAATATTGTTGCTTTATCGTAAAAGTGCATTATTATGCATTCAGTAAATTATTATATATAAGGGGCGCGATAAAATTGTGATTGAAAAGGGGGCGCCAGTATTGAAAGTTTGAGAAGCACTGATATATATATATAAATCAATCACAATTTCACACTCAATTAAAAATGGAAATTATATGAATTTTATAATACTATATCTCATTTCAAAATATCAATGGCGAATATAGAAAATAAAATACCAACGTTTTCAAACAAAATTAAAAATTTTATAAAATATCCAAGACTTTGGAACAATAAGTGGGGTTGAACTAGTTTGATGGCGCCAGCCTACCCGCTGTCTGAACTTGATAAGTTAATCGAGAAATATTCGATTCTCGAAAATTTAAAATTTAAAAAGTTAATACTTAAAAAATTAAATTATTCGCCATCGCATTCTGAAAGATATTATAACATTAAAATGTTAAAACTCTAAAAGAATTAAGTGCACATTATAATTGAACACCAAAGATTATGCACCCATTTTTGAAATAGTCGTAAAAGGAAGAAAAAAACATTTAAAATCTGAAAGTTCAAATTAAAAACCCAGTATATTCACAAATAAATAGCGTAAATATATGTATATATATATGGGAGTCTTAACTAAAATCTTCGAATAAAAATCGGACTCTTCAGAAGTCGGAATTTTAAATTAGCGAGATAGTTGTCTAGTTGTAAGCATTAAAGTATTAGTGATGAATTAATGGAATCAAATTCATTTAAACGCAGATACTTCATTAAAAGTATAAAAAAAGAATTTATTTTAAGTTAAAGATGAAAATTTACAAGGGGAATATTTACAAAGGGAAAGCGACATGCAGAAATTAGGTTAATTGAAAGTTGAGTTATACCTTTAGAAGACAGGGAAATTAATTACACTTCTAATGCTCTGACTGAAACCGCGCTGGATGTGAAATGCGCAAAAAACGTGACGTGTTGAATCGGCGGGGGTTAGTACGGCTCCGCAAAAAAATATTCAAGTCGGCGCTCCGAAAGCCCACCAGACGGCGCTGCTTCGGAATGCGGTAATAAACAAAATTGACATTAATAGTCCTCTGGAAAGGATATGAATCAACCTTTTACAAAATAGTTCAAACGGAAAATCTTACAAAATCACCCTCTCCTGACAGAGCTGGTCTCTCAGCTCTTAAACAATGTTGAGAGCTAAAGTACTTTAAATACAAACTATTTTTAGTTACAACTATAAATTTGATGATTATTGGAATATGGATGCAATAAAGACAAATAGTACGGTTCTTAATGATAAGAAAATAAAATTTTACAGATGAAAAGATGTATACCTAATATTCACAATTCCGGACCTAAAATAAAGCATATAAAAACAAAATATTCTACATTGTGATCTACAATTAACTTAACCATGAGGGGAAAAAATCCTTCGTATCAATCAAAAGATAAAGAATAATACGAAAATATAATAAATGTTACAAGTGAATATAAAATGATTAATGGAAACGAGTGTGTTACCATAGAACATCTATTAATTTCTCGAGAGGGATATAGTATGAGAAAAATTAAAAATAATAACTAATATAAAAAAATCAATTAAGCATAAAAATGTTTCATCAAATCAGCTGAGGTGGTGGTTAAGTTCGGTCCTTCCTGCTGACCAACCTTTTCCACTTCATACCTATCCTTAGAATTCTCTTTCGTTACTTTGTAAGGGCTAAGAACTTTGGTCTTAGTTTCAATTCAGCTCCAAATTGGGTTCTTTGGAAGGCTATTAAATCACCTTCTTTGTATAAACGAAACTTTCTTTCTCTTCTTCTGTTATACGTCTTTCTATTCTCAGATTGTAGGGTTTCTATGTTCTTTTTTGCATCGTTTCTTAAAAATTCGCGTTGTTCTAGCAATTCTTTCGCCATTTCTTCTAGCAGTAGGTCTTTGATTAGGATGTCTTCCTTGTTACGCATTTTGGTCCCCACTAATAGTTCGAATGGTGTCCATTTTGTACTGCGACATATAGTGCTGTTTAGTATTCTCTGTAATATGTCGACGTATTTGTACTATTCCGTTGAGTCGTCTAATGATAGCTTGGTGAGAACTGGAATCAAAGTTCGATGAATTCGTTCAACTTGTCCGTTTACTCGAGGAACGCCTGTTGATATTTGTAGATGTTGAATGTTCTCTTCATCGCAGTAGTCGTTGAATAATTTTGAAGTGAACGCTGAACCTCTATCAGAGATAATTCTGATGGGATTACCAAAGGTTTTCTGCTGTTGTTTTAGTTTTTCGAGGGCACTTTCAGCAGACACAGTTTTGACGGGATATAGCCAAGTGAATTTGGCAAATGCGTCTACTACGGTGAAAATGTGTTGATAACTTTTATTTGTGGAGGTTAAAGGGCCGATGAAGTCAACATGGTACGTACTTAGAGGAATGCTTTCCTTAGAAATAGGATTCAAAACCCTTCTTTTTGCCAGGTTTCTTATTAGCTGAGATACATGGAACGCTACTAACTATTACTTTTTTAATGACGTTGGTTAAATTTGGGATAACAAATTCCTGTTTCACAATTTCTTCTGTTTTTCCTACTGAAAAATGACCATTTTCGTGAATCAATTTAATTAGTTCAGCTTCCATTGCTTTAGGGGCTACAAATAATTCTCGACCATTTAAGTATTTGTAGAGTATACCGTTTCGCTCAAAAAACTCCTCTGATTCTTGCTTCTCTAGAAGCGATTTAAATGTTTGGATGTTGTCATCTTCCTCTTGTGCTTTTATAAACTTTGAAGTTAATGTATCATTGGATACTATCATTACGGGATACTTGCTAAGAGCATCAACATGCTCTGTGCTCTATTTCATAATCGAATTCTTCTAATTGAAGCGCCCATCATGCTATGAGATTAATTAGATCCTTTTTTTGCATTGTCTTCTGAAATGCTGAACAGTCAATTACTATTTTAAAGTGTTGTCCTAAAAGATAAACACGAAACACTGCTTTAATGTGTTGATAATTGCTAGTATCTCTAGTTCGTAACTGTCATACTTTTATTCCGCTGCATTTTTCTTCGACATGTAGTAAACGGGGTGTAACTTTCCGACTTCGGCTTCTTGTAACAAAATTGCCCCGTACCCTTGTTTAAAAGCGTCAGTATGCAATTTTGCTTTTCTTCCATACTTGTAAATGTGCAAGATTGGGCCTTCGGACATGATTTTCTTAAATTTTTCAAATGCTTCTTTTTGTTGAGCCCCAAAAACAAAGAGATTTTCTTTTCTTGTTAAATCGATAAGATGTTTAGCTATTTTTGAATAATCTTTGATGTACTTGCGGAAATATCCAGTTAGGCCAAGAAAACTTTGTACATGTTTTATTGTTGTTGGTTCTGGAAATTTTCGGACAGCTAGTGTCTTTGTGGTAGATGGTTTAATAGTTCCGCTTTCTACAATGTGACCTAGAAATTCAATTTTCATTTTTAAGAATTGGCATTTCTTGAACTTAATTCCTAATCCGTATTTCTTTGTGACTTCCTCTTCGTTTTTCGCTCGAATGACGAGATCATCTAAATAACTGATTACAATTCCTTTCCGAGTAAAATCTCTAAATATACTTGATACATAGCGTTGCAAAACTCCTGGACTTTTGTTTAGTCCGAAAGGAACTTTGTTGAATTCAAATTGTCCGTCTGGGACGATAAAGGATGCATACTTTCTGCAATCTTCGTCAACATCGACGTGAAAGAAACCATTACGCAAATCGAATGTAGAATATACCTTTGCTTCTTGCAAAGTGTCCAAAACATCTTCGAAGAGAGGTAACGGAAATTTATCTTTCACAAGCTTCTGATTCAATTTTCTGTAGTCAATGCACATTCTCGAAGATCAATCTTTCTTTTTTACCATTACAATTGGACTTGCATATTCCGAAGAACTCGGACGTATAATGCTTTAGTTGAGCCATTCTTCTATCTGTTTTTTACTTCTTGTCTTTTTGTGAAAGCTAGTCGACGAAGGGGTTGACAGACTGGTTCTTTGTCTTTTAGAATAATTCTCATTGTGACGTCGGTAGATGCTGTTTTTTCTGGCTTGTAGTCTCGATTTAACGTTTTAAGTTCCTTCTTGATTTGACGATTTTCAACATGAAGAAGGTCTAGTTCTTAAAGATTTTCAGTAGATATTTGCATAAGCTGTGCATGATTCTCATATTTGTTGAATTTAACTCCTTCTTCAGTGAAATTTATCGATGCTTGTTCCAAAAGATCGATCCGATACAATAACTGCTTAGAGTTTTAATTTATTAGCATTAGCATGCCAAGTTAACGAGTAATTTTCATTATCTATTTCGAACTCATGTTCAAAGGAGCCAATAGTTGTCACTTGTGCTTCACCAATACCTCTGAGAAGCATCTTGTTCTTCGATAATTGTTTTGGATCCATTATTCTTCTGCTCGTGTTTTCTTGTAGCAAACTTACGGTACTACCACTGTCTATGAGCGCCGTGATTTTCACCTTTCCAAAAAATATATCTCTTTAGTACGTAAACCTTCCTTAACTATGAGTGTGCAAGTTTCTTTTGGAGGTTCTTTGAATTTCTGAGATTTTGAATAGTTGGTCTGAGCATGCTTGGAAGCATTGTGATTTGAGTGTTTCTCGTAATTTTTGTTGTAATACCCTTTCTGCGCGCTGTCTTGATATCTTTGAACATATTCGTACTTGGTGACAGGGGCTTCTTAATATTTGTTGTAATTTGTTGACGCTGGAAACTTTCCTGTTATACTCGAATTTTTCCGGTGCTTCATATCTGCGATTCTTTTCTGTGAATTCGAATTCTTGTTTCTTCACAAACGGACCACTCGATTTTTGTCTCAGTGTCCTCTTAAAGTCTTCGAATTCGTCTAGTTTTTCTGCTAATTGAACAGGGGAGTTCATATTTGCCCATTCATCAAGATGATATTCCTTGAATTCAAAAGGCGTTTTTCGTTTTAGTAGATCTGTTTTGAGTCAGTCAAATCATCTATCCATCCGTTGAAGTAAGTGTTTAACTCAAGGTAAAAATTAATCCATGTACTTTCAGGTGCATTTTGGTGAGTGACAAATAGTTTTCGAAACTTTTCTGGAGTTAGTTTAAAGCGTTTCAGCAGTAAATCTTTAACGTTTTCGTAAGAGTTGGCTTTATCGACATGCTCTCTCGCTCTGATGTGAGATACTTCCGTCGGTAATAAGCCTAACAGATGAGAAACACAGTTTTCTTGATTAATATTTAATCTCTGCGCTTGACGTTTAAATAATTTTAGATAAAGACTGATGTCTTCTTTCAAATCGAAACGATGTAAAAACTTTGAAACTTCTTTGACGAGAAATTTAGTATCACTTTCTTTGGATGTATCAACGCCTAACTTGGATTGTGTTTGGATTCTTAACTTTTCCAACTCAAATTCATCTTTGCGTTTTTGCTCATCTAACCTCAATTGTTCGAAGCGTAATTTTTCTTCTCGTTCTTCAATGCGTAATATTTCTTTTTGCTCTTCCTGCTTTTTCTTCCTGGCTTTGCGATCCTCAACAATCGTTAAATCATGTTTCTGATTAGTTAGTTCTTCGTCATAATTTTCACTACCAATAATTAGATCTTTGAGTTTCACGATAGTCATACATTTATCGAATTCTAAATTTAATTCCGTGGTTAAGACAAATATATCTTCGCATCGACCTTTACCAAGATACGCCATTTTAAAATTTAAATTTAATTTTAGATAGTATACAAAGGAATAAACAAAATAGTCAGGCGTTCAAACAAAAAAATGATGTTGTGCTATAGTCAAATCTCGTTTCATTTACAAAAATTCTCAAGTTAAAATGATATTGCATCAAAATACACTAAATAATCGTTGAAACCATCAAATTTTATTCATTTAGAAATATTTTAAACCAGTAACATGTAAAGGCAACAGTGCAAGCTAAAAGGCGTAATGCTTAATTTGAAATAGTCAAATTATTAATTTCAACTAAAAACAAAACTTTTTAAAAACCATTTAATATATCAGTTATCTCATTTCGTTATAATAAACGCAAAAAGAATTTGAAAGAACAAATAAACTAATATATATCTTGTTTTAAAACTTTGATTAAATATATTGTGATATGAAAAAGAATTTAATAATTTAAAGTTCTTTATTAAAAAAGCAAACAATTAGAAGTTAGTCACTTTAAGAAAAAGATCATATATTTTTATATTACACCAATAAAAATAAAATTTTTCAGGATCTCATCAGCAAATTCTAAGAATAAAGACACGTTTCAATAGAAAGCATAATAATTCTGTCAAAAATGAACTCAAAATATTTATTTATTGAATGGTAAAATACACCATTAAAAATTATAGACCATGTATAATCTTTCATCAATAAATTCTAAAAACAATATAATTCTTTCAAAATATATTTATCAAATACTCATGGCAATGATTAATTACCCAACGGCTGAGGGAGAAAGAAATGTTAAACTATATGAGTCATCGAAATTGCAAAATGTTTAGGAACATGAATTCTTGCTAGTTGACGCAGTTCAAGGTCAATGACGCAAACAAAGGAAACAAAAGCTTTTCGTACACAAATGAAATGCAATTCAATTCGTTATTAAATTAGAAACAAATAAAAAACTTGAATATTACGTACGACTTCCTTAATATTTTAAAAGATATACTTGTAGAAAATTTTAAATGATACGATTTCTATACACAAATACAAAAATAGTATTTCAAAAACACACACATGATATTATAAAATATAAATTACTTCATGAAATCGGCTACAACAAATTTTTTATAAGCAAAATGACGGTGGCTCACGTATTCTTTTTGATTTCTTTTCTTTTTTTGAAGAACAACAAAAACACAGTACCTGATACAGTTGTTGAAAATGAAAGTTCTTCGATGTATTCTACAGACTAATCTTGAAATAGACACTGGACTTTGTACACTGCAGAAATAACGTGGCGTCGGCGAAGTTGAAGCTCTTGACTCCGGAAGTCGCTTTATTTTATTCATCTAAATGTTAGTATTAAAAGGCAATCCGCGCATTTTCGATTCAGTCCGTTTGTAATTTAGGCGTGCAGCCAAAAATGTTTTTTTTTAATAGAAGGCTAGGAGTTCATCAAACTAATTATTTAGAGAAGATTTTTGAAATCCAATCCCGGGCGATCCCCCAACTATTTCTGTGGGAGTCCGACTAAAATCTTCGAATAAAAATTAGACTCTTCAGAAGTCGGGATTTAAGTTACGAAGTAGTTGTCTAGGGGTAAGTATTAAAGGGTTAGTGATGAATTAATGGGGAATCAAAGTCATTTAAACGCAGATACTTCATTTAAGTGAAAAAAGAATTTATTTCAAGTTAAAGAGGAAAATTTACAAGGGGAATATTTACAAAGGGAAAGAGACATGCAGAAATCAGGTTAATTGAAAGTTGAGTTATACCTTTAGAAGCTTCGGACTTTACCTGCTTCGGAATGCAGTAATAAAAATAAATTGACATTAATAGTCCTCTGGAAAGCACATGACTCAACCTTTCACAAAATGGTTCAAAACAGAAAATCCTACATATATATATTTTATCTTATTCTACAACAGACAACATAGGCATATTTGCCTCTATTATATTCAAACCAAATAATTTCACAATGTTAAGAAACAGGCAATTGACTTCTTGTTTAATATAATAGAGGTAGAATGTGAGAATTTCTAAATATTTAAAGCATTCAATTTAGTCAAATAACTTTGAGTTTAAAAGGGGGGTAAAAACTTTATAAAAATAAATAAATAACTTAAAGAAAGATAAAAGCGAGACCCACACAAGCATACTTTCTCAACTTCACTTTATTTTACACATTTTCCCACACAATTCTAAAAAAAAAATTATAATCGAGAACTGTCGCTTGCAGATACGAACTTTTCTTTTCATCGCAGACGATAACATCTCCAAGAGACCAACTCCAAAAGATATCGTTTGCCATAATCACGAAGGGAGGGAGGGAAAAATAAAAAAAAATCTCTTTCTCCCCTGAAAGAATGATAAGATAAAAGTCGAAAGCAAAAACCTTTTGATAACGATCCACACAAAACAGAACAAAAAGAGAGTAAAAAAAGAATGTTTAGAAAAATCGTTTGGCATTTTTTCGCTTTTATTTCTCCGCGGCTTACGTTCCAATATCGTCTTGATTTAAAGAAGGGCCTGGAAGGGGAGAGGGTGAGATTGCAGAGCCTCCAATCATGTGTCACCACGAGATGTTCTTTTTTTTACTAAAATGGTACGGAAGAAATGAACGTTATATATATATTTTTTCTTTCTGTGCTCAACAACCCTTTTCTCCTAAAGTTTAAGAGACATTTCAACGGAACGCATGTAATGCTTAACGATTTTTTTTGTGGTACAATTCGAATCGTAATTGAACCCTAGTACTAGATTTGGATCGAGGGCTCTTCAAGAAGCCATACTTGTTTCCCTTAAAAGAAGTTTAGGAACTCCTTTTCTGACTCCACTCAGTTTAAGTAAGAGGTACAAAACTGTCCAATAAGATAACAATTTATTATGGGAAAGTTTATGTAGCGAACCATGCATTTTCGATTTTTATCTTTACTTTAAAAATTATGTTTCAAGGGCTGTGGTTGGAAATTATGAAAAGTTTTTGGCTCATGTGTGTGTGTTAAATTTTTTTCAGTAGCACAAACCATAATAATGAAGCTAAATAAAAATTGCGTTTGTATTAGTGTTTGTTAAATACTCATGCACAATGTTTCTAGATATTTTTTTATTTAATTTAATTTTCATTTTTAACAAGTTGTTAGCTTTTTTCATTTAAAAATATCTCTTTAGACTTATAATGACATTGCACGGGTGTTTTCTTTTTGCTTGTTACATACGATGGCCGAAATGTGTGGCTACACTTTGAAAAAAAAATAAAAATAAGCAAATATTTTCACTGTTGGTTTTATGTTTCATAAAGGAAAGATTAAAATGTCTGTTTAATGAGAAGATAACTAGGTGGTACAACTTCCACATTTTGCAACATATTCGTTTCAAAATGGCTTCATCACAAGAAAAAAAGCAAGCTGTAGAATGGTTTATCGAATTTAATTCTTCAACAAATGTATAGCGTAAATGAGTCACCACCACACAGTGTGAAAGTTTAGAAAAGAAGTATGTGAGAAAGGCTTTAGATGAAAAGTTGTCCTGACAAAGAATGGGAAAAGAATGTCCAATTTATCGTTGCCACATAGATCCCTAGACATAATACATTTGGAGTTCTTGTGGGGATACGAGAAAAACTTTGCGAAAAATCCATAATTTGCCAGCACTGATTAACTGAAAAGTGCAATTACAGAGGTCACA
>BMAU01016329.1:0-125529 GCA_019973935.1 Trichonephila clavipes | reverse complement strand
GAATGAATTATAATGTTTTTCCGAAGTGGTTCGCAAGGTTATTTGTGTTGGCCACTCCTGATTTAAGGTATCAAAATAAAGGATTGCGTGTTAATTGAAGTTTTATAAATTTTAAATCATAAATATATGCGTTATAATTTAAAGAGTGTTTTTTTTCCAGGTATAGAAGTTTAAGTTGGCATTACTTTCCAAGATGGCGACCGATTTAACAGCTGTCAAGTGATTTATTCTCAGTTTGGTTTGGCAATTCATCATGAATAGACTCCCGCCTGAACAACGCTTTCAAATTGTGCAATTTTATTTCGAAAATAATGGTTCTGTGCGGAATACGTATTCCCGATTTTCATAAGCGAATTTTGTTTAGCGATGAAGCGCACTTCTGGTTGAATGGCTACGTCAACAAACAAAACTGCCGCATTTGGAGTGAAGCTAATCCACAAGTGTATGTCGAAACACCGTTATATCCAGAGAAACTGACTGTTTGGTGCGCGTTATGGGCTGGTGGAATCCTTCTTCAAAAACGATGAAGGCCACAACGTTACAGTCAATGGTGATCGGTATAGGACCATGATTACTAACTTTTTTATTCCTGAATTGAACAATCATGATGTCCAGGAGCTGTGGTTCCAACAAGACGCCGCAACATGTCACACAGCTCGTGCCACAATCGATTTATTGAAAGACACGTTTGGTGACCGCCTAATTTCTCGTTTTGAACCTGTGAATTGGCCTCCAAAATCTTGAGATTTAACACCACTAGACTATTTTTTGTTAGGCTATGGAAATTCATTGGTCTATGCGGATAAGACACAAACGCTTGACCATTTGGAAGACAACATTCGCCGTGTTATTGCCGATATACGGCCACAAATGTCGGAAAAGTCATCGAAAATTGGACGTCCAGATTGGACTACATCCGAGCCAGCCATGGCAATTCTATGCCAGAAATCATATTTAAAATGTAATGCCACAAGATTATCTTTCGAATAAAAAAAAATTCATGTCAATGGAATAATACATCGTTGTTTTATTGCAATTTAAAGTTCTATACCTCTCAAAAAAACACCCTTTATATATATATATGCCGAATGAATTATAAGGTTTTTCCGAAGTGTTTCGCAAGGTTATTTGTGTTGGCCACTCCTGATTTAATGTATCAAAATAAAGGAAAGCGCGTTAATTGAAGTTGTATAAATTTTAAATCATAAATATATGCGTTATAATTTATATGAATTTATATTCATATTAGGTCATTGTTCTACATGAAAATATGCTTAAAATATATTACAAAAAGATTTTGTCCCCCTCCATTCTTTAGTAGTAGTTTTAGACTACCTATTGGAAAAAACGAAGCTCTTAATATTTGATATTTTTAGCAATTTCAGTAAACAGTTATAGCACGGAGAACTGGAAAAGTACTTAGTTTTTATTGATTTATTTTAACGCACATTTGCATATTCTTCGTATGTAAGTGAATTTTTTATTTGAATTGAACCTTTTTGAAATTTTATACTTAGATAGGTTGAATGAGAATTAAATAATTAAATAAAGGTATGCTAAATGTGTATAAATCTCAATTATACTATGTAAAAAAAATGTTGGATAAAGTTTGTTATCAAAGCAGTACTTATCTATTGATTTTCATGAGTTCTCTTTAAGATCACATATGTAATACATATTCAAAGATTAAAAATAAAAGAAATTTGAACAATGTTTCAGCGGAACAAATAGTATTAATCTAAGACAATACAAAGTTTAATAATAACAATTTACTATTTATGTAAGATTCAATTTCTTAAGCGAAATTCAGGTATTTGAAATATCCTTTGTATAACTAGTGCACCATTCACTGAATCACAACACGTTACTTTAAACCCCAAAATCTTCCAGCGTATTCCCTAAATGTGTAACCTCAAACATCTTTCACGTGACAACGCGGCATTTTGAATACATTTTAGGTTTCTCCTCACGAATTTTTGCTTTTGCACGACACAAGCCTGCTTTATCCCTTTCTTGTAAATAACTCTTGAATTACAACACAAAGAAAAATGCATTAGGATAAGAAATTCAAAATTCATTTTCTTCTTTTTGTTGTTGTTGTCGACGATCCATCTGTGATCTATTTTTCAGAAATTTCGTGCAAAACCAAATTCCTTTTGGGTTACAATATTTACGCTGTGGAGTGATATAAAACAGCTTCAGGTAATGTTGTCTCAAGAAATTCATTAGAGAAAAATTTGTTTTTGATGCGGAAGCCTTTTTCGTAAAAATAATGTAGTTCTAGATGGTTTTGGGATTGGGGCTTCTCTTAATGTTTCCAAACTGCTTAATCAGACTTATGAAACGTACTATTCTTTGGAAAAAATGAATTTATTCAAAATATTAAAATGCATCTTGTATTTTATTCAAATTAATTTATTGCAGGTATACACACTATAAAAGAAACTGTAAAGTTTAGATAAATATATAATAAAATCGATCCCTTATATTCTGGGTTGTATTTACATTGGGAATCGTAACACAATTTTTTTTTTTAAATTTTCGTTAAGAGAATTCTCTGAGTGTTTCTTACGTGAGTTATATAACTTTAAAAGCATATCATCAAGCAATTTTGTTTTAATTTGAAAATAATTGTTAAATTTATTATAGTTTTATTGTATTTTTACAACATAATTTCATATTACTCTGAATTAATTCGATAATATTTCATTTTAATCTAATAGCAAAATATAGGATTTTTCTTTTAAAATACCAATATGAGAGATGTACATAAAAGCGATTTGTTCTAATTAAAACAGGAGTTATTACGATTTTAATTCAAATTTCAGAAGAATAAAAAAAGTTTTGTTGAGTGCTGTATGATTAATTTCTTAAATGTGTTCATTTTATTTACCCAAAATGCTTCAAAAGAAGGCATATCTTTTATTCCGTATAATTAAACAAAGTACTTAATAGAATGAAAAAATGGGAGAATTTTATTTTAATTTTATAGCCCTCTGGGATGAATTGGTAGATCATTCGATGTGAGCAACTTTTATTCATCTCGGGGCTAAGTACAGTTTATTTACGGCACATATATGAATTTTAAACAGTTCTCGGGCACTCTATATAGTAAATTCTTTATAGTTCTGGGGTACATATATATAAAGACAGAAAAACAACATTGGGACAGATTCCTGGGTATGGTCACCCCAGAATATTTGCAGCCTTAATGACTCAGCTACCGGTTTTCCACCAGAGAGAAACCGTGCAAGTACTTTGTCTCGTGGTGCCATCTAGTAGTTATTACAACAATAAATAATAAATATAGCCATTGGTTACAATTTTAAATTTTAAATTTTTTACTCCATATATTATTTTACAATTGTGGCACACAATAACTCTCTAACGTTTGCTTATTGTAAGTACACTTGTATGCTATTAAAAAATTTTCCTGTACTTTAAAAACATTTTTATGTTCGTACTTTTTCAAACGGGTGAGGGCTTTGTGTGTGTGTGTGTGTGTGTGTGTGTGTGTGTGCGTGTGTGTGTGCGTGCGTGCGTGCGTGTGTGTGTGTGTGCGTGCGTGTGTGTGTGTGTGTGTGTGTGTGTGTGTGTGTGTGTGTGTGTGTGTGTGTGTGTGTGTGTGTGTGTGTGTGTGTGTGTGTGTGTGTGTGTGTGTGTGTGTGTGTGTGTGTGTGTGTGTGTGTGTGTGTGTGTGTGTGTGTGTGTGTGTGTGTGTGTGTGTGTGTGTGTGTGTGTGTGTGTGTGTGTGTGTGTGTGTGTGTGTGTGTGTGTGTGTGTGTGTGTGTGTGTGTGTGTGTGTGTGTGTGTGTGTGTGTGTGTGTGTGTGTGTGTGTGTGTGTGTGTGTGTGTGTGTGTGTGTGTATTTTCCTCTAAAGAATAATCCAAATGATCAATGAATAGTTCTGAATCTGTATCTAAATTTAATTCATCCTTTCCCCAAAAAAATAATTTCGTTGTTTATATTATCGTGATTTCAATATAGTCACCGATCTGAATTCAAAAGCATTGCATACAGTAGGACATAAATATGATGGATCTAAATTCCCTGCCTTCATTGAAGACAAATTCCTGTCTTCACCACAAGGAAGATGCCGGATGAAAAGCTTCTCAGTACCATAATCAAACTGTATGCCCTTTTTAAAACAATAGCATTAAATAATATTACCATAAGAATTAAAGATGCGCACGATGAAAAAATAAAGTATCAGTGCCCATACAGTGTACGTGCAAACCAGCTACTGTAAACTTTCAGTAGCCCTATAAGGTACGGGCAAACCTCTTAAGGGGTTAATGAATATTGTAAAATATGTAAAGAAACTACTTTTTTTATTTTCGTTTTTCGGTAAAAAAAAAAATATATAAACAAAAATCCATTCATATAAAAATGAGCTAAAATGTGTCATTTTTGAATAAAAGGAACATAAATAACCAGTGTTTTAATATTGAGAGATATAGAATGTATGAAGTAATCAAACAACTTTGATTGATAATATACCAAAAGACAGCAAGAAATCATTTTTGAAATCCATGAACTTTTAATTTCTTATCAGAAATCAATAAAACTAATATCTGTTTTTTGACACTACTTTT
This sequence comes from Trichonephila clavipes, assembly GCA_019973935.1. NCBI lineage: Eukaryota > Metazoa > Arthropoda > Arachnida > Araneae > Nephilidae > Trichonephila > Trichonephila clavipes. The sequence continues at coordinate 120,933 of BMAU01016329.1, read as the reverse complement.
GCTCATTCTAATCAACCTGTCCACGTCCCGTTCTGGATAACGAATAAAAAAATGTCAATTTTGTTATGCTTATTTTCAAACATATATACGTACCTTTTTAAACATAATAGTAACATTCTCATACAAAATTTCTTAAAAATTAATGTAAAAAAATCTATTTAAATAAACGAGTAATACCTGTAAAATTGGTTTTCTGTATGACAGAAATCATTATATAGACTTTGGAGTCAATTCACACTAACTATAAAGATAAAGCTTAGAACATCTACCCTTTATCTTGAATTAAAAATTTTATTTACTTATTTTGCCTTTACATAAATGATTATGAAATTATTAATAAATTTGATCGTGAATGTGGCAAATTCGAAAACACGGTACTACACATACCCTAATATCGTAATCTGGACAACAGAATATTGTTTCTATTCTTACCATTTTCCCTTTACTGTCTCTCTTTGAGCAAAAAATAAAGCACTGTCTTGTTGGATTAGTTTTCTTCGCTATCGGGGAATGTAGTCAACAAAGTATCTTTCACCCAAGCGGAAAGGATGGAAGGGGAGGGGGGCTCTCAGTAGAAGGACGTCCTCTTTTTGTACATTTTACCAAGTGGTTCGTTTGAATGATTCGAATTCATAAAAAGTTCATCGGAAATAATTCGGGAAAGATTGATTGCACAGAGAAAATTTTCACACTGCCCGAGCTACTCTCGGAATGAGCCAGGATGGTACGTTTCACCTGTGCGGTCTCAGCTTGGGAAAAGCTGGGAACGGGTTCCTATCATGCCCATAATAATACATAAAAATTATTCAATTTGCAGTAATCTTTTGTGTTATTGAAAATAATTCACGACTTCTCAAAACTCTTTGACTTTTCTTTTAGATATTTTCAAGAAACAGCAACTACGTGACAGACAAAAGGTAAATTTTCATCTAAATATAAACTGATGGAAGTAATAAAAGCTACATTGTCTTTAGTGACAACATACTTTCCATTCTCTTGATGGCATAGTGTTCGCTTTTGTACTTAAAAAGCACCGATAACAAGAGGGATAATATTCCGTAATGACATCACACTCCCTTTTCCAATTAGAGATTCTTGTCTCAGTTTTATTTAAAATGAGCTTAGAGTAAGTTTCCATGTTTGACTGCAATCGGAAAAAGAGAATATACGTACTTGAGCAAAGAAATGATAAAAATACAACTTTCTTCTCATGGAGTTAATTCTATTAGTTACGAAATTCCAGTGAATTAATGCACATTTTTAGTACAGAAGGTGTTTATGGAACTACAGTCGGACCTCTGTTTAATGAAGTCGCTAAATCCCGAAAAAAAGTTCATTGTGTTGAAAATTCGTCACATGGAGGTTCATCTTTCAATATACTTTATAAACCACATAAAACTAACTTTAAATTCATAAGCATTATATATTTAAAAAAGTAATTATCCAAACCTTTTTGTAAATTAATCTCTGTTTATTTTATATATATCTTATACCCATCAAAAAAAGAAAAAGAAAAACTGCAGGAAAAACAAGAAAAAAGAATGTCAAAGAATGCACTGTACTTTCAACATTAAGAAAATAATTTTAAAGATATTTTCTAATTTAAAATATACAAATAATTTTAAACATACATTATTTTACAACTAAACTACTAAAACGGTGGTGTAGCGAATACCCTCGCATTGCGGAGGAAAGGGGAGGATTGTAGGGATCCCAAAGCCTGGCTGATACCTAGTACGTATTTAACCAATCCATAAAATATTAAAGGCAAAACCTGGCTTTGCAGGGGGGCCCTAATAATCGTGAAATGTTCTTGGTTCTAGAAAAAAGTTCGCTATATAGAAAAATTCGCAATATAATGGTTAATAATATGGAGGTTCGACTGTACTTCCAAAATTTTAAACTTTACACTTTTTTTAAAAATGCAATATCTAGTCAGTTTTTTTCTTGTATTTGCTGTGAAACTTGGAACATTTTACTGTCGAACATTATTTTTCAATTACTACTATTAGTTCACTCTCTCACTATATATATTTATTTATTTATATTTCCTTTTGGTAACCACCTGACATCCAATTGAAAAAACAGGGTTCTATAGTCGCGATATATCTCTTTGCATAATGAAGCAAGTAATCTAATAAAATTACCTTGATTTGAAAAAATTGACTATTTTTTCACCATTTAAAAGCATTCTTTAATGTATTCTGCTTTCGTTCTGTTGTAATTCCTAAATCTTTAATTCCATTTGTTAGTTTGACGATTATATCCATTATACTTTTTATGTTATTCCAATGATTCAGTCCATCCTTTTAGACATTTTGGTTTATTAGATGACTCACACAGAAGACATGTATACAGCACAAAGAACATTACATCTTGTTCACATATTCAATTGTTAATAAAATAGTTTCTGTTCATCCACTGAAGTTCAAACACATTTTTAAACTTGTAGTGGATTGCACTTGATGTTAATGCTGTTTTTTCTAATATTAATTCATTAATTAAATTTTATTTTTTAATTTTAAATTTATTCTACGCCATTTCTGATGAAGCTGAAAGTAGCACCAACAGAAGGCGCCAGTAAGTTTTTCTAACGAATTTTTTTTTTTTTGGCTTCAAATACATTTCGCATTTTAAATCACGAAACTCGGCTGTAGTCAGTGAATGACACAAGGCTAAGTGTGCTATGCGCATGTTTAAATACAGTTTTGATGACTTTGATAGACGATATTGAGACTTCAAATGTTAATTCATTAATTAAATTTAATTAATAAAAATAAAATTTTTCTTTGTTGACTTAAGTAGGAATTGAATTGATAATTTTTATATTATTTGTTTTTATTGAAATAATGACTAATTTTTTAATAAACCATCTTAACATAGTAGAAATTCTTAATTATAAAAAATTAAATACGTGTTTTATCGTTTCGTATATATTTTAATAAATCAATTTTTAAAGGATACCTACAAAGACAAGATTTCTTGAATGTGTGTGTGTATACATTCAGCGTTTCTCAGACTGTGGGGTGGCCGTGGTAGCCGAGTGGTATAGGTATCGGATCGTGGCTTTCCTTGTCACGAGTTCGAGCCCAGTACCACTAAAGACCCACCGTGTAGGGCAGCGATGCACGTTAAATCTGTCGAGAGGAATTGAATTGAAGCGTCGTGTTTTATCTCCCGTTGGTTTCTCAGTGTGGTAGCCGAGTGGTATAGGTATCGGATCGTGGCGCCTTGTGGTAGTTAGGAGAGGGGTGTGCCAGTTAGGAGAGGGTGCTCAAGTGACGTCCACGTCACTTGACCATGGTTCAAAATTACGTGGTCCGTCGCCAAAAGCCCTCGTGTAGCTGAACAGTGAGACGTTAATATTCAATCAATCAACCAAACAGGCAGTACTATCGACCCCCCCAAAAAAAAATATCAACCCAATATCTTTAAAAATATGGCACCATAGGATTAACATAGGAATTGATATTTTAGTGTGTAAGCCCTCCCCAGTTCAAAGCAGGTCATAATTAGTAAAGAAACTATAAAGAGGGGGATCAGGTCAAGTTGATCGACACCACCCCAAGTACAAAAATTGAATTAGAAAAGAAAAAGTTCGTTATATGTAGAAAATGTCCTTCGCTTTAGAACAGTGCTTCTCAAACTTTCAATACTGGCGCCCCCCCCCTTTTCGATCGCAATTTTTATCGCACCCCCCTTGTACATTAATAATTTACTGAATGCAATAATAATGCACTTTGATGCTAAAGCTACAATAGGCGATCTTAAATAAATAAAATAATAGGATGATTATTATGTTATTTTTCCTTTCTCTAACTTTTAAATTGAACATATTGCAAAATGCGGTGGCTACTTAGAAGACAAAATAAAGGTATCTGCTAAATATAGAAAAAGAACTCAGAGGGTGAATTTCTTATCATAAGCATTTTCCTTATAAAAACTTTGCTTTGCAAGACAAGCCCATGGAAGTCGTTAATACTTATTAAACTTGTTCTTATTTTAGTATTAATTAATTAGTTATAAAATTCTCTGTGCAGCACTGATACATTAAAAGTATACCGGCTGAAGTGCCCACTCTTTGCACGAGTTCATTTATAAGAAAATAAAACATTATTGATATAATAGCTGAATTGTAAGGAGTGCAAAGCCAAATGCTCGACAATGTTTACAAAAATGTAAAATGATTTTTTTTAAATGGTTGCTCAAATTATAATTAGTTTTATGCGAATGGTAATTTTAAGCCTCACAGAATTAGCATTTATATTTGATGTTAAATAATGAACAATAATATAAAATTCCGATGAAGAATAACTGTATTATTTTTAATATTTAAAGTGAAAGACTTCAACATGTTTTAGTGGTCCGTCACCAAAAGCCCTCGTGTAGCTGAACAGTGCGACGTTAATATTCAATCAATCAACATGTTTTAACCCGGGAGAAGGTGCGCACTCGATACGGTCGAGCGGGATTATTGAGTCACCCTAATCCTTTTTTTATATATAATTATTTTATTGTACACGATACAAATCATGATTCTAGTGAATAATTTAATTAAGAGAAAGTTTACTTACCTACTTTCACGGACTTTTCAATTTTTCTTTGGTAACAGAATTTTTTTGCCAGAATTAACGGTTTCGTAATCTGTGCGTCCAGCGCGACCACTTCCGGGTAAAAAGTGTATTCATTATGATTATATGAAATTGTGTAAAACGTTTTTCGCGTTATGCTTTATATGTATAGAACATTCGTAAAAATAAGACTTGGCCAAGTAATTCTTCAAAGTTTTCTCTCCATTGTTTTCCAAATATCATAAAACTCTTTTGCATGGAAAAAAGCGTAACAGAGAAATACATTACTTGCAACTTCCCAAAATGAGAAACAAACACATAAGAGAGGGGTCATAACTAACTGTACCAATAACTTAGAAGGTTAAACGGATTACAGATAAATGTGCAGTACTTCAAAAATAATGACAGTGATGAATTTTTTATGTACCTAAATTTTTTCGATTCTGCGTCTGGTATCTGTTTTTTCTCTGAAAGAGTTGTATGTTAGGTTTAAACAGAAAGCATAGTAAAAAAATCTCTCATCATGGGATTACAGCAAATCAAATAAAAGTTTTTTTATTTGGTTATAGAATCAAAGATAGCTAATTAGGTAATGAAGAAGTTTTTATTTTTGTTGACTTAATATCGCGTGCGTGCGCCTATAAATTATATCAGAGTAAAAGTGCATTTTTTATTATGACTGAAAGTATTTTGTTTTAATTCATTCCAGTAAATTAATTATTTTTAAATCTTTTATTTTCGATATGCTCGCGCCTCCTCGTAGGGTTATCGCGCCCCCCCAGGGGGTGCGCCCCACAGTTTGAGAAACACTGCTATAGAGAGGTTATTTTACGAAGAAAACCTTGAAATGTTCAAGGTTCCTGGAAAAAGTTCGCAATATAGAGGTCCGTTATATAGAGGTTATATAGAGTTTGTATTTTTATTCTTATAGAGAAATTTTTAGTGCTAGTTTTTTTTAAGCGATGCAGTTTGTCCATGTTACTGAAATACTTTTCAGCCGGGTTTTCTTTGTAGTGATTGTTGCCATTTTTCATTAAAGTTAGGAATTTAGATTCTTGAAAAAAAATGATAAAGAATAGGCATATATTGACATTTTGTTGCTCTAGAAGAAATGAAAATGAAAGGATAATACAAAAAGGCTGATCTTATCTATGAGCCCACTACTATGTAAAACTGGCCATGCTTCAAATTGTGTGTGCATGCATGTGTGCACACACGCACGAAACCCTCAACCATTTGACGAAGAGACACGAACATGAAATTTTTTGTTAATATGAGAGAAATTCTGTTAAGATATATATACATGAAACATTCTTCATAACATGCAGAGTGTACTTATAAAAATCAAACATTTAGGGTTTTTTGTGAACCATAATTATAAATTAAAAATAGCCTGAAAGCTTTAAAAAATTGACAAAATAAATTTCTTCCATTTTCTCATTCTGTTAAGTATCGTGCTTAGTTATATGCAATAAAAATGTGACTTTTTGGAACATTTTGGGCAAAAACTTGATCGCTTATGGGGTTAACTTAATGCATAATAAACTCTTAACTCAATAATGAATGCTTTCTTTGTTAGTACATTTTGAATTTAGTTAAATGAGAAAAAGTATAATTTGACTTTATTTGTGAAATAACTTCAAATCAGAATTTATTCAAATAACAACACACATTACAAATTACTTTATAAATAGCTTTTTTTTACAAAATATTTTCAAATAAAACTGCTTTCTTAAACAATGTGCTAAAATATCGTGATTTTTAACTTAATTTAAAATGTGTTACAAGAATATTGCAATGTTCTTTTACTTTTGTGGCTTATATATATTCACACTTACTTCAAAATAATTTCAAAACTTCTACTCTATTTGCTTTATTTTATGCTATTTCACATATATCGAAATTTTTATATTAAAGGCGTTGAGCCATATTGGAAACTGTATCATTAATGTTTTAACTAATATTTTGCGTGAATTACAAGTTTCTGTATAAAATTATTGTGGTAAGTAAAATCATCGATGAAACTTAAATGACTAAGTATGAAGTTTTCTGATAAATAGCAGTTTTAAACAGCCATTAACGTCATTCATGAAATATGAGAAAAGTGCCGAAGAATGTGTGATATTTTGGCTTCTCTTATGAACTGCCAATTATCTTGAGGTGAAAATAGTAAACATTATTTTGTTACATTATACATTTTTTTAGAATGTTTACAACGGCACTCGATGCTTTTCGAAACAACGACATTTTAGATGAGTTTTCCAATTCAATTTGCTAAAAATATATATGAGATATATAGAGTTAAAAAGTAACAATTCAAAAGAATTTATAGTACTTTATATTCGTATTCTCTCAATTTTTTCCGTCAGAATTGTTATAAAGATATTTTCACAAAACAGTTTATGAAATTATTTTCTCTGTTCTGAAATTTGAAGTCATACCATTAATACAGGGTGGTTCATGAAGTAGCATACGCTTTCCAGATGCTGTAAAACAGTAATAGTCTAAAATAGGCATCACCTTGGTGAATCGTAAGGTAGATGTACTTTTAAAATGTGTGTCTTCTCTCAGATAAAAGTGACGTAAGCAATAGTGGGCGGGTCATGTGACTATTCAATCAAAATGGTGACGTCTACAGTTGAAAAGGATTTTGTGTTCTTGAATTTAACAAAATGGTTTTAACAAATGCTGTGCACTGTGCATTCACAAGTGTTTTTTTTTCACGATTTGGGAAAGAACTTCCAACTAGAAAATCTAGCTAACTGAACTCAGTGGCGCAGCAACCCATGAAGGCCAAAGCCTACTGTGTTAATCTCAATTTACGTGACCTTAGGCACTGGAGTGCATGTACAGATGTTTCCGTCAAGTGATCAGTCTGCCGCTAAATCCCCAGTGTTCAGTTTCCAAACAAGCTGAAAGTTTCAAATTTTTCAAATCTATCGCACAGTGGCATGAAAATTTTTGAACTACGGGTTTGTGCAACAGTAAAACCTGGTATCACAGCCACCATCAATAGACCTTAACACACGTTTTAATGAAAAGGGATTACTGGCTCGATGTGCGTCGTGGGACTAAGAGCTCACACATAGAATATCTGTGATTGTGTCTAACAACATAGTTCCATACAATTATGTTACAGGTTTCATTCAATGTCTTACATTGTGCTTGATTTTTAGTCCATCAAAACTGTATATTTCTTTATGCATCACACTGCATTTTAATCTTATAGGTGCTTTCAGAATATACTTCGTTCTTCCTACTAATAAATATTTAAACAGTTATTGAAATGATTCTACAATATATCTTTCAAATCGTTGGTTGGATTTCTTACAAAAACGTTAAGAGATTTAAAATTTAATAATTTATTGATTAATATATTTCGATAAATAGGTAAGGTGTATGTTCTATTTTTATTTTAAAATTTAATTATAAACTCGATATTTAAATTTTGTTTATTTCTGAGATAAGACTTTAAGTTCTAGAAGTGTAATTTCATTTGTCACTATTTATCAGTTATTAATAACAGTTTTCTTAGGTTATTAGAAAATATGTAGTTATTAATTTTATGATCATATTAAATATTTATTTCCTTCAACTATTGAAAATCGAGGTTGTGGGAATATGTCTCTGGTCTTATACTTTCGAGTTCATTTTTGAACATACTATACTCTTCGAATTAATTAGGACAAATGGTAAAAAACAATATTTTCAAAACCCCTAGTTTTTAATCATTACATACCTTAAGTAGACAGAAAAATCTCTATATTAGCATAAAGTATGTTCTCCTGTAACAGAAATAACCTCTTCAACTTATTTTGGTATTGACTTCATTAGTGCATCCCACATGTTCTTAACTTCATCATCGTAGAACCACAATTATATAACACTTTTTATCATTTGTTCTGTTGTCGTGCAACTCATCTTAGCTAAATGATTCTTGAGAATATGTTGTGAATTCTCAATAGGATTAAGGTCTGATTAATTAATGGGCCAATTAAGCACTTTTATTTTATTTTATCACATAAAAATCTGGACCAATATCGAATTGTGACAAGAAGCTGAATGATGTTGAAATGTTCCACCAAATGTTTCCATAGATGGAACAATTCTGCTGGGTAATATTTCTATGTATTTGACATAATTCATCATGCCTTTAAAAGTAACTAAGCTTCCAGTGCTATTTGTTTAGAAAAAAAACCCAAAACATCTGGTTAGAAGGTGTTTTGCAGTCTGTTGGATATGATCTCCAGCAAAGTTTCAATTTCACTTCCTCTAACTACACTCGATTTGTATCTCTGCATAAATAAATGTGTTCATTGCTGAAAATATCCTTCTTCTTTTCATTAACAGTCCAGGATCGGTATTTTTGGCCCATTCTAAACGGTTTTTTACTTCATTGTTTTCTGAGTCAGAAATTGCTTTTTCCTCGGTTTTGATCCCTTACGACTAACTTCCAGGTACCGTTGAGGTACTCACTTAAACACCAAAATCCAATAAATCCCTTCGAAGGTCTGTACTTGCCTTACTTTGATTTATTTTGATATTTCTTGTTAGAATTTTATTAGTTGTTGGAGTAGTTTTCCGTTTGAGCCCACATCATCCTTTTCTTTTTGGAGACGATCATCAGAAATTTTGAAATGTTCTTAAAATTCTTGAAGGACTTCATCTGCTCACACCAATTGCCGTAGATGTATCTCTCACAGTCATAGAAGTGTGTTCATTAAGAGCGATTATTTTAGAACTCTTCCTCGGAGTAATATCCATCTCTGAACAAGCAAAAGTAACACGTATTACTTGGAATGCAAAATTATAACCACCAGATAGACGCAAAATTATAACCACCACACTGAAAGGCTCACAACTGAACTATTAATGTACTAAAACCAATCAAAAGGGGTAAATCATAGTCAATGTCGATCCGTCACATTATCTCTGGGCAGATATAACCGGTTCGAGGTGGTTCGGGACATAACTGGTATTCACATACCAACTCAAACAAGAAAACTATGTTTGTCCTTATTCATTCGAACAGCATAGTATATCGTATTCATTAAATAAATTTAGAAATCGGAATTGCATGTCTCTGTAGCAAAATAATCGATTCAGAAAAATGTTAATTATTGTTTGTTATTATTAATCTTTTTGTTTGATTTAATTTATAGAGATGCTTTTAAAGATTTTAATTTTCCCACAGTTTAGTAATAAATGGAATTAGTTTCTTAATATATTAATGTTAAACTCATTCTTGTTTCTTGTTTTATTATTATTGTATACATACAAATAAGATTATTTACACTAAAGTTAATTTCATTCAGTCAAATTTTTTCAAAATTAGTTTTTAATTTATATTATCCTGCAAGTTCGCAAAAATATCTTTTGTGTTTTTTAAGCCTTATTCTCTATTATTTTTTAATATATAATATTTGGCGAAATGATAAAAATGCCGTCCAGCATTTCCTCTGAAGTCCCAAAATTTCATTGTTGTTTTCTGTTTTTCTTAGAAAGAGCTTACAGTTCATGCGCAAAAACTAAGCGCCATGAGCCTCGCAATAATTTTGACTAAATGTATAATAGAAATAAATGCATAATATAATAAATTCATATGAGAAAGTATTTTTAATTCGACTGAATGCAGTAATGTCCATTAATACTTTTTTTCTTATTCTTTATATAACAAAACAATAAAAAGCCTTTTGAGCATCGATTTAGAAAATGTATAAAAATTCGTAAAAGTAAAGTTGAGTGTGTGCTATAATATTTATTATTTATCTAAGGTTCAATCAGCTAGTTTGTATTAAAAAATGTCAAACAATATTTCAGGAATCAAGTACTCACATTTTTTGCTTTTATTGAAATCAATTTTTATCTAATTTTTTTATTTCGTTTATGCTAGCTTCATTTTTTAGTTTAATAGTAAAATATTGAATTCATTTTAAATGTAAATAAGCTTTTTATTTTATTATTTAAAAAGCGATTTTCAGTATTTTTAATGTACAAACTTCAGGTGAAACATTTATATTTCTTTATGGTTTTTTAATTTTCACTTTCTTTTCAATTTGCTTAATTCTGGTTAATATACTCATAATCTTCTTTTGCACATATTTGAGAGATTATAAATAATGTTTTGTCATTTTCTATAATTTTTTACAATCGTACTCTATTATTTAAAAAATTATATCATTTATATAAAATCTACTTTGTTGTTATCTATTGATGATTGTTTCTTTCATGCAATTTTAAATTTTTTTAAAAAAATGCTTTTATTTATATCCCTGTACCATTTTTTTTCCTTTTTCCCAGATTTTTAACACTTGATTTTTTTCACTGAGAATAAAAATACTTTCTTTTTTTCCAGCGATTAATTTAATTGCGTTCCATTTGTTTCCTTATTGGGTTACTTGTAAATTACCTTTTTTTCCCCCATTTTATGAGTATTTAGGGACATTCCGTTTTCAGTTCAACAGGAAAAAACCTATACACAAGTAAGAAATGTATATTAAATAAGAATTACTTTGTTCCACTAAAAATCAACTATTTATAATAATCAGAAACTATTGTTTTTATCACGAAATTATTTATTTAAGATAAAAGTTAACATTATATGTGATTTTAAAAAAAATCTTTAGAAGAAAACAAAGAAATATAGTGAAAATCGTTTAACACGAAACTGATGGGGACTGAAATATTTTTTTGTTTTAAAGAATATTGCAAAAAAAAACATACGTTCAACAAAATTAAGGAAAAAGAATATATTTTATACACGTAGATACGCATATATGCGTGCACCCAATAAAAATCAATGAAACAAAATCATTCACAAGAGCTTAATGAAGTTTATTATAAAATTTAGCAATACCAAAAACTTAACAGATTTCCATTTTCGTCTTTTGTTTTTGACCAACAGGCTTAAGAAGCTCCATCTTCATTTTAAACGAAATAGAAGTTTGCTTTCTTCTTGAGCTCTTTACCATTATGCTCGTAAAAAGAATTCTTTTAAAATGGAAAAAAAATGCTAACCAAATTCACTAATTTTTACGCGCACTGCGATGTACTCATCACCAAAGCCGACTGATGAGAGATTAGATGTTTTGTGTGGCGTTTGTAGGGGTGGAGGGTGAAAATAGTTTATGCAAACAAAATTGGTTAGTGTCACAAGCTATTCCGAGAGTACTAAAAGGCCAAGTTAGCTTACCCTACTACAAAACATATGAAACCACTTCCCTTTCACTTAACACCCCTCTTAAATCTCGCCTGCGTAGCTGGTGTTTTTCGTATTTTATTCATTTCGAGAAGAGAAATCTTTTTGTGTTAAGAGAAAAAATATGCATGAAAATACGTAGCAGTTTTTCGAAACCTTCATATTATTTCGTTTTAACCGATATTTCGACTAAGCGTTTAAGCATTAAATGTATTTCATTGTACTACAGCTTATTCTTTGTCTGCTTATAATTTTAAAGTGCATGCATATCTAGAATGATCTGATTAAAAACTAGATCATTGTAATATTTATGGCAGTGTAAGTTTAAATAAAACGCTTTAAAAAAATTTAGTAAAAATAACTAATTGCTTAATAAATAAATAAATATCTAAGGAAACAAACAAAACTTGAGAAAAAATGAAATCACATATTTGAATTTTTAATATATAGTTTTTTAATGGGGGTTTTATAACTTATTTAAATATATATACAGAGAAATAATTAAGAAATTGCCTACTTTTCTTTAAGTAGAAGATCATGCAGTTGTGGTGAAATTGTAATTTTAAGTAAGCTATTTTTTCTGGATAAAAAATTTGTAATATTCCAAAAAGAACTGTGGAGTAATTCCTTAGATTCTGTTAGAGTTTCTGATTCTATGCTTCAATGAATTAATATAGCAGTATTCTAATTATTCAAGTCACGAGCTTCAAAGCTTCAAATTTTTCATACTTCCCGAATTTTTAGTATTCCCATATACTACCACTAAGAACCATTGGACGGATTAACAAGAGAAAATTCATATTAATCGAATAGGGTTTTGAACTTCTCATGTTATGAGGCGTTAAACTATATTTCTCAGAACTAACTAAGGTTGACATATTCAGCCAAAGGTTTTTGTTAGAAATTACCCAGAATGAAAATTTTTATAACTGGGTGTTAATTCGAACCATTTACATTGATTAGAAAAAATGAAATTCTTTTTTTTTATCCAATGCCCAACTTCGACAACTCTGCCACTAGTCGACGAGCAGCCTAATAAAATGATGACGAAGCAAAAAAAAAAAGAATTAAAATTTGCCTCCATAGGATTGTCTGAAAAAAACTTAAAAACAATAGAGCAGTGTCTGAGGTGGCATAGATGTCAACAAGCAGAATCCGTTTCTCCAATGCAATGTAAATGCCTCTGTTAATAGTCATATCCAGTAAGTACACGAAAGTCCTTAACTCCAGTAGATCGAGACAGGGAACACGAGATTCTACCACTTTTGTTAAGCAAGATGTTCTACCTTTTACCTTTTATACTGGTAGACTCTATTAATTTGCAGTTTACTGTAAATAAGTCTTTTGATGTTAACGCAGAAGCAAAGGAGAGTCAGGTTGTGACATGAGAATCCTGCTTTAGCAAGCTGCTTTCTCATTTCAAGAAATGTTACAATGGCTGGGAATCCACTGGAAAGTTACTATAAGGTGATAAATTATTAGTTGTTTAGTTTAAACAAGAGGCACCACGTGATGGCGACTGAATTCCCCCTCTAAATGAAATTCTAAAATCACTGAATAATTCCTAAATTAATCAAACTTCTCAATAACTGAGTTAATTAGAGTATATGTCGATATTTTCCAGTCGACCAAAAAATTGCCGTGCAACAAAAGATTGAACATCTTCCTTGACAAGTCACATCGTGTTTTAAAGGGGATCAGTAATCGTGGGCTTGTGCGTGCTGACACCTTTGACTTGTGATGTTCTTCATGAGTAATGTCGTTATTTAAGATCAATCTCATCCACGATCATGGAAGTTATTCTCCGATATAATAGTATATACAGCTCCATTTTAGTCACCGTGGCAAAACCATCTGTCAATGATGGTCTTCCACATGTTAGATCAGGGGTGAGCGGGCTTTTCAAATGTGTACGGGATACTTCTAATGTTTTTAAGGTGTTGCGTTCCAGCCAGTGGTGACAACGATGTTTCCCTTTTTGTATTAAAATTATATGTTTCCTTTTTTTACACTTGTTTTCGACATTGTACCCCTCTTTTATATATGACGGATTGTGATGAGTCTATCCTCGTTCCCTTAGAAACTAATCCTTTTGGAAAATATTGGGTCTTTAAAAATTATTATATTATAAAGCTTCCTCCCGAAGAAGATGTGACCATGCAAATTAAGACTTGAATATAAAGTTTAAGCTTTCAGTTTACAAAAGAGAGAGAGATTAGACTGAGATATCGGCGAGCAGTGATTAATCAAACGTGATGTGAGGCGGGGATATTTAGTAACTGATTATTGTAATATTAAAGTTGACGATTTGTCAACTAAGAATTAAACTAGATTCAGAAGCTAAGAAGTAGAAGCTATTGACTAGACGTAAGTGATCTGATTATTTAAAGTCTTTTCGTATCTCGCGTACCTCGTTAATTGCTTTCCATATTTGATATTTGGGTGTATCTGTTAACTTTGGTTAGTTGAATGTGTGATGTTGTTGATACTGAGAGTAAATTGAAGTTATTTTGAATATAGCTAGTCTTACTTCCGTCTCTCCCACACCCATAGACGCGTCGGGCAGACCTTTACAGGATTACTACTTTTACTACAAAAACACAAGTAACACAAAATTGTCAAGTTGAATGCTTGAACGACTATTACCATCTGCCAGACAGTGAAGCGTGGAAGGATTCAATTGAGCTAGAAAAGAATATACGTAAATCGATACACCTGAAACAGACGTCTGTGCTTAATTTGTACATTACCTAGTTCCGCGTCCTCGTAAGACCACACGAGAACCCAATTCTGTGGAATCGTGCAGTGAGGAGTCCTAATAGCTAATAGTCCCGTAATACCTTAAAATGAGCTGATCTCCAGCATTTATTCTATTCTTCAGTTGGAGTGTGGGGAAAAATTCATTTATAAGGTTGGCACCTTTTCCCTCTACAGCGGCAGTTAACATGTTAAGCGTTCCCGTGCGCTTCCAGTGAAGATACATGTGTTGCGTCTACACATTTGTTGAACCATTTGCTCATTTTAACACAGTCGCATCTTTTGTGAAAAGCCGATTCTTTAATCTAGATGGCGCCAGTGTTCCATAAATAATTTTTTTTTTAGTATGTGCGGCTTAGCTCTTAGTAAAGGTCGTCACCCCAAAATGTCTTGGTGGTCCACAGGCAGATCGCAATCGACTTAATGCTTATTTCTGTCTTAGATTGTTTGTGAGAAACATGTGGCCAGTTTGAAAATTGTTTTTTCTCCTCACAACTGTGTCATAAAAAGGGATTATGATTTTCTTGCGAAGCCTTATGTTCGCATTTCGGTAATATATGGACCCCTTGGTCTTTGAAGTTCTTTGGAAGTCCCTTTCCACCGTGGGAAATATGTGGCAAGAATTTGTAAGATATCAGGAAATTACAAGTCGCTAAGACAGATGATTGCAATCCTAATTTGTCTCGGGGTCTAATTAGCATCACAAATTCTCGCTTTTCAGCCTCTTAACTGTCGCTGGCGTATATATACTTCTTACTCAACCTGTACGTTGAGTGCTCCACACGTAGGGGAGACCGGGGCAAGATGACTGTGTTAACAATTTTTGTTCTTTATTAATTTATTTTTAAGGATAGTAAAATTAATTTTACATGAACTGTTAGAGTAGTTCTTTTTAGTATTGAATATGTTACCATTTAGTTTTTCAAATAAAAAAAGTAAAGGATGATTTAATTTTTTCATAATCTTAAGAAATCGTCATCTTGCGCCAGTACTGGGGCAAGATGACAATACTAAAAACTGGTGAACATATTTTATCTTTCGAATATGTTACATGGTTTAGCAAATGATAACTGTGTTTTTACATCTTACAAAGTATCAAACTAAGCGTAATGCTTTGTAACGTAATGTTGAAGTGTTTAGTTCCGCAGATAACAATAGTCACAAATAAAAATGCCATTTTCATAATTGGAACATTCCTCATGCCACCACTCTTGGTATTTGCACCACTGGATCCATCTTCTGTTGAAGGGTCACAATTATTCCTCTTCACAAGCAGAATATCTTATAACACCATCCTTCGAAATTGATGCAGCTGGACTGTTTGGCCTGGATTTTATAGACTTAGGCCTACAGGAACCTATAGTTATATATAGAGTCTTTTTTTACTCCCTTTTTAGCTTCAAGAGCTTCTCTTCTCTGTTTTTTTTTTTAACTTCCTGTTCTTTCTTCTGCTTTTCCCTTTGTTCTAACATTTCTTTGGTGGGTGTGCTTGTAAGAATGCTTGAGCTCAGTTTTTTGTTTTTCCTTTTTTTCTCGCATTGTGTTGTTTTAGGCAATGGTTTCAAATTGCAAACTTCTTAGGTGTATTGGAATCAGCATTTGCCATAAGTTCTGTTTCTTTTGGGGGAGTTTATATGTTGGTTTTCTACTACCAGAGTCTAAGAATTAGCACTATATTATTCTCAGTTTTATCACCTATAACATCATGGTTAATAGTTTTTGAAGCAGCAAAGCCATGTTCGCTAAACATAAGAAGATTATGAGGCTCGATCCCACATCCTTTAAACCCTTTAACGGCATTTCTAACTGCAGCTGCTTTGAAGTAAGTGGTGCTCAAAAGCTCACCAATATTTTTCTCTGTGATAGTTGTCTTGGATGAGTGAACATTAAGTTGTTAGCGGATGGCAAAAATATCTTCCTCTGGTCGTTCCCTTTCGACTGACACCTCCCCCGATCCGATGCGACTCTTAGTCCCACAAGTGATAGAAGCTCAAGGTCACGCGGACAAACACACAGACAAATAAGCGTTTACATGATTCAATAGAATGTACAATATATTTAGTTTAATAAATTCCGAAACACGGAGCAAGATGACGAGCTCGTCATCTTGCCCTGGTCTACCTGTTTAAGAATATTCATTTCCATTGCCATGCAGGATGTCGATTAATTGACATTTATTTGTGGTAATATAGGTAGTATTTAAACTAAGTTACTCATAAATATTAAAGAGAAACAATTTTCTTACCTGTATCTGTAGCAAAGCTTATTTACACATGCATAAAAGTTATAACGTGGCAGCTGTAAACAATCAAAGCTTCACAAATAACACAAAAATGGCGATTTCAGAGTCTCTGTACTATTGTTTAACGAACGGTCGAGAAGAGAGCCAGTAGTGTCCGGTTGATGCTGCCACACTTAGTCGAAAACGGAAAAATTAAGACGTTCGTCATCTTGCCCCAATCTCCCCTATATATAAATCTATCTGAAATACGATTATTTCCTCTGCGCTGCTATAGGTAAAACTATTCTGGAGGGTTTGGAATATAGTAAAATGACATTGACAATGTTTGGGTAGGATTTCCTTGTTTCAAAGAAAATTTGCTCATTTGTGCCTTTTCCTTCACACAAAATACACCGAGCGCCTACATGAATCGGGAATTTGTATTAAACCTAGGAATTTGGGGAATCTATATTAAATCTAGTTTATTAAATCCCTCAGCAAAATAGTTTAAATTTATAAATTACTTAATATTAAGCTTGAGTTTATATGCACAGCCTTATTAAAGTTAATGTTTGAAAAAGTCGTGTTTTCCACCAGAGGGAAACCGTGCATATACTTTGTCTCGTGGTGCCATCTAGTAGTTATTACAACAATAAATAATAAATATAGCCATTGGTTACAATTTTAAATTTTAAACTTTTTACTCCATATATTATTTTACAATATTATTGTACGCTATATTATTGTACTCAATTAAAAAATTTTCCTGTATTTTAAAAACATTTTTATGTTCGTACTTTTTACGTGTGTGTGTGTGTGTGCGTGCGTGCGTGTGTGTGTGTGTGTGTGTGTGTGCGTGTGTGTGTGTGGAATAATTATATCATAAAATATAAGATGCTTAATATATAGTGATTAATATCCGTACCCACTATGACAATCTTGAGAAAAAGGAAACTCATTTTTATTACTGATAATGATCTAATATATTTTCAGTGTGTGATTTTAAAACGCTTACTATTCATTTTTTCATCTTGAAACACCCATTAACTTTTCTAATATAACAAATGTCTATATTAATATATGTAACATTTAAATTTAAATAGGAACAATAATAATAAAGGAGATGTTTTATTTTATTTTCTATTTTCCATTTTATAGGATCTATTTTTAAAAAAAGTCATACCTAGATTTTATTATCAAACATTCCTCAGAAAATTCCTCAATTTTTAAGTACAGGCGTCTATCGTATAACATGGTACGTGTAAAACATGGTTTCACTATTACACGGTACAAAATTCAAGATTATCTTCACATGTATTTGCTATTACACGGTACAAAATTCAATAGTATCTAGACGTGGATTTGTGATATTACACATCACAAAACGCAAATATCGTACGCTTTCCATGTAAAACAATTTTCAAAAAAATGAATAGCATTTTCGTTTACTATGGGGAAAAAAGTTTCAGAAAAAAAATAGATTAGTTTCAATTTCTGATGAGGGTGATAATGAAAATTAGTTTTGTGATCCTAATAAGCCATTTCTATTTATTTTATAATACTAATAGTTATTTTTTAATATATTTTTGTTGTATTTTTAATTTTTGTACTTAATATTTTCTTATTTTTAATTAAAAACTTAAATATAGCTTTCTTTTATATTTATATGCTTTATTGGAACGAAATTACAGCTATCACAAAATTTTACAACTTAGACTTGATTTCGATAAAGCACAGTACACATTGCCTTGATTTATATTTTTTTCAAAATTTCGTACAACATGGTACATATTGCCCTGGTTTATATTATGTACATACATAATTAATTTATTTAACAAATAAAATAATAATTTAAATAAATAAATAATATAATAATTTGAATAAATAAATAAAATAATAATCTAACGAAATAATTAAAATAGTAATTCAAATAAATGATAAAAACAATAATTTAAATAAATAAATAAAATAATTATATAAATAAATAGAGTAATACTTTAAATAAATAAACAAAATAATAATTTAATAAATAAAAAATAATAATTTAAATAAATAAAATAGTAATTTAATAAATAAAGAAAATAATAATTTAAATAAATAAAAAACATAATAATTTAATAAATATAAAAAATAATAATTTACAAATAAATAAATTTTTAAAAATCTCGTATAGCACGGTACGAAACAACCGTATTATACGGAGAACACCAGTAATTGAATAACAACTATTTTACTTTTCAACAGAAGTTTAGATTTTCTCAAAATCTGTAAATTTTAACACAAAAATTATTTCCAAGATATCTTACTTTAATTAAATTTTTTCACGCAAATTTTACATCTTTGCATTAAAGTTGAAAGGAAGAAAAAAAACTTTCAGCTAGAAATTATCTTCCCCCTGAAGCAATTGAATGTAAGAAGCGCCAAAGGAAACGTTAAAAAACCAACAACAAATGAAAACTGCTAAAAAAATTTAAATATTTCAAAAATTCCAGGGAACTATTCTAGGTGCCAGCAACAGATCTCGTAACATACATTCTTGGAATATTTCCTAACTAGTTATCATTTTGAGTTAAGAAACCTCTTTTAAAGTGAAAAAGTTTTTCCTCTAATTGCTTACCAGTTACAACGTATGCTGGATAGCTTCCTTAAAAGAAAATTTTTAAAAAAACTTTCCAAAACTTTAATAGCTCATTTTTTATATTTAAGGCTTAAGAAACATATATAAGATTGATTTTCGGGAACTCGATTCTTATTTGGCATCGAATATCGTTGAGCTTTTATTTATCACTTTATTGAAGCATTAGAACTACAGAATGATTTTGAATTACATTTGACGCCACAGGTTTTTTTACTAGTTTTTTCTAATGTAATGGTAAGATACAGACTAAAATTAATGGTTGTGAAATTGGAGTTTAAATGGAATAAACTGCCAAAAAAGTTTAAAGATTGCCTAAATGGAAAACTAAAAATTAAAGCAATGATTTAGGAGCACGGGCATTTAAACTGCAGATAAACTACTTCGGGATGAAAATCCATCAAATTTACTTATTGATAAATCTCATATTTTTTTTACCTTCTTCTTCAATCATTTATCATTAGAATAAGATTAAAATAATAAAAAATGAAATTCTTTTTGAAAAATAAGCGATGGATTTGGTTTTAGACAAACTAATAGAATAATTCAACTAATAAATAATTTTTTTCAATTAAATGTTTCGCTGTTTTAATTTTTCTGATTTCAATTTTCGTTTTACTTTGACCATTGTCTTGTACTTTTCAGGAATTTACTATTAAATATTTCTTTGCGGGGGTGTTCTGTTTGAAGCCTAATATTTTCTCTTGATAGTATTAATATTGTATAACGCTGAACGTTAAAGGTTTAACTAAATACGGTAGATTAAGACTTAGGTTCCAAAAAAACAGTTTCTTGCGTAACAACTATTTATTACTTTTGGTTAAATTACACATGGACAACAAATACCATTACAAAAATGAACCATAAAAAACATGAATGGTTTTTCATAGCGTCCAACTTCATTAATTGTTTGGCCTGTACTGAAATCCTCTAGCCGCTAGATGGCATTCCTGCTGCTTGAGGCAGCCAGTATAGAGTTATTACGAGGCAAAAGTGGCTACATGATCTCATTCAGGAATTATGTGAAGATCAATATCTAGCTCTAAAAGAAGATTCAAAGACTTGGGATTTTTTATAGGTGATAAATCAAAAGAAATCGAATTAAATCACGTGCCTAATGATTTAGCACAGGGGTGTCCAACCCAAATGACCTTGCGGACCACTTCGGAAAAACATTATAATCTCGTGGGCCGCACATAAAAATATGTACCTTTATATCAGATTTGGAAACAAAAAAACATTTATTGGAGAGAACATTTAAAACCGAATGTATTATTATTATTGTTTTCATTATTTGTCATATATACAGACATAGATAATATAATAATGTTTATATAATATAATAATGCAATAATCAAATAATGTTTGAAATATTACAGTTGCCATTTTCTTGAAAATTACGGTGTTCCTTTTGAATTGATCTTTCATTACTCATTGTTGAAATTTGATAATGCTGTCATTCGCAAACAATTAAGTATACATTGTCCTTTATCTTAACCGTCCTCAATATTTTTTTCAACTTTAAAAAACATCTCTAATTGCCTCTTGCTTTTTGAGTGTTCCAAACAGAAAAGGAGGGGAAGAAACGAATGTCGCACACACAGAGAATCATGTACCATCCATAGTAAAGAATATGCATAATGCAATTCGAATTTTTAAACAAGTAATTTACTAAAGTAAAATCAAATGTAACTTTGATAAAAATATAAATCCATTTTAGTCTAAAGGACATTTCTATTATTAAAAAGGATTTACTTTAAAACAAAAACAGGTAACAGGCAAATACATTGTAGATGTATATAAATTTCCCCTCAAATAAATTTCAAAATTAAAAAACTTTAAAAATCTGGTGTTTAAAAATTTTTAAAAGAGTCAGCGGGCCGCAACTTACGCACTGGCGGGCCACATGCGGCCCGCGGGCTACGCGTTGGACACCCCTGATTTAGCATAAGACCAACATTTGTTGGTCGTCAGCGCCATGGCCCTTGCATCATATTTCCGATGCACACTCATTATAACGCATGTCTTTAGTGGAAATACTCCCTTCTTTTCATAAACTTTTTGCACTTAGACCAGTTATTAACATTTAATATTTTATTGTTTTTTTAAAACTGAATAACCTATATTGGACCTATTCATATGGAGTAATTTCAATTTTTCATATCATTTTTATATGGAGTATAGTAATATATGGAGTATATGTATATGGAGTATAGTAATAAATACGATTTTCACTGTTAGAATATATATCATATCTTTATTTAATGAGTTCGTAAATAATAGATTTGCTTTGCCGCATTTTTCAAAGACATAGTAAATTATATTTTTATTTTTGATAATTTTAATAATTCTGAAAATAACTGCAACAAAATGAAACATTTAATATTTCTTCTTAACACGCTTTTATTAGTTAAACCTGTATCTATAGAGAAGGAATCTTTGAAATATAATGAAATTGGACTCATCCGATGCCCCGTAAGTGGACAGAATAAATATCCTTCAGACCCATTAATTAATATCCATTGAAGAGCAAGACTAATTCCAGCAGCCACATAATTCCGGCTCTAAATATCAAACTCAAGGATATATTCAACAAAGAATAAATTATAGTTTTAAAAACTGAAAAAGCATGCTTTTATTGCAGATCGAACCAAAAAAGGAAAAATAAATTATAGTTTAAAAAAAACTAAAAACATGCGTTTATAGTGAATCGAATTAAAAAGTAAAAAAATAATTCTTAATACAAGAATAAAATGATTAACGAGAAAATTAATGTCATTGGGATAAAAGCGTGGGATGCTGTATATTAATTGTTATAATTTCTTACTAGTTCTATTCCGAAATGCTGAGTTAGTGTAAATGTAGTACAAAGCACCTCACGCTAAGAATTATTGCTAAATATTTATACATTATTAAAGCAAAATATTTTACATTTAAGAAACTGTTTAATAAGTACTGAGGTGAGGTTTCCAGTTATTACTCCTACAAATTAGATATATTATAACAAATTTTGTAATAAGACTACACAGCATCCTACAAATTTCATGTTTACTGGGGGAGAGTTGCATTTTCTTGTTACTCATTTCTTTGAGAAGCTTGCCACTAAATTTCAGATCTGTTAACAAACTAGTTTTTTAAGATATTTGAATTTTTTTGATATATGGTTTTTTTTCGTTTTCTTTTAAAGCATTTTTTCCTCTCATATTGAATTAATTAAAAATATTTTTGAGCACAATCCAATCTTTTAGTGTGAAATGTTTATTAATTCCAATTTTTCATTACTAAAATCATTTCTTCTTGATTATTTTTTAAATTTTTTGAAT
Organism: Trichonephila clavipes; assembly: GCA_019973935.1. Taxonomy (NCBI): domain Eukaryota; kingdom Metazoa; phylum Arthropoda; class Arachnida; order Araneae; family Nephilidae; genus Trichonephila; species Trichonephila clavipes. The sequence goes on along the minus strand of BMAU01016329.1, from coordinate 98,228 downwards.
TCTCATAATTAATTAGTTAAAATTGATTTCAAGATCAATTTTTGCTTTAAAAAATAGTTTATATAACTTAGAAGCTTCATCATTTTATCATTAATTTTTCCTGTTGAGAAAATGTCGAGTATAAACATTCTCTGGTTGCTGTAAGAGAAGAGATGGGATACTAATGAAAATGATGTATCTAAAAATCAGTCCTCCGCTGATAATGCATTTAGACTTCCGAATACAAGTATTATGAATTCAAATGTTGCAGGATATAACGGAATATTTCCTTGATGTATACCAAACTACATTATACTTAACATATTGTAGTACTATATTTTAGTATTTTAAAGTTAAACGACAAGAGTTAAAACTTCCTAAACTGCCCCAATTTAAAACTGAAAAAAATTAAATTTTATGAATAAACTTGGCTATTTTTAGCTTACGTTAGTATCATCATTATGTTGTACATAAATGCTTTGTGTTTCAAAACTTTTTAGAAAATATTAGGTTAAGATTAAGCTAACAAATGCTATCAATACTATGCACAAATATATTTTTAATTAAAAATATTATTTTCTGTCATCTTCTGTTTTAATGTAGAACATACATTGGAAATAACTATTAAAAAATTAGAGCTTTACGGACATTATAATTTTTTCTTTCATATCTTACGAACTTTAAATGCGTTTTTCTCAGACTTTCAATTTTAAAGTTATAAGTGTTTTCTAATCCCTAAGGCTTTTTTTCTGTTCATTATAGACCCTTGAAATTTTTTTATCTACTCCCTAAAGTATATTCTGCAAAAGTTAGTAGGGATTTAGGGCTGAGATCTCAATTTTTTTTTAAAAAATGCTTAAGTTACTATTTTAAAAATTTTCATGCCTTTTCCAGGTTTTTCTAAAAAAATAATTACTTAAATGCAACAAAGGAATATATTTTCCCACACACACAAATCTCTCTCTGTCTCTCTATCTATCTCTATCTCTATCTCTCTATCTCTCTCTTTTCTCTCCGTACTAACTTTTCTTCGCAATGATCTTAGAAACATAAATAACTTAAAATGAATAAAAAAATTTAAAAAGTGAGTATTATATATATATATATATATATAAATTTGAAAAAGCTTCAAAATTTTTTAATTCTTTTAAAATTGTTAAACTGACTTATTTTCAGAATCAACATAATAATATAAGTATAAAACATAAATTATTTGTACTGTTACTGTCTCCAAAAAACTTTTTTAAATAAGTGTTCTGTGTAGGTATTAATTTTAGGTATATAATAAGAATTATTTGTAATTTTTAAATTAATATTTATGTTACTTTTTACTTATTTTAATATTTCAGTTTTTCATTATTGCATATATTTATAATCTTTAGTTTGTGTAAATAAGCATTTTTACAAACACAATTAAAAAATTTAAGGAAAACTAAACTAACAATTAGATTTTATTCTTAGAAATTAACTACGCACCTTTGATGATTGCTAAAATATTTATGTATTGTTTGCCACAAATTTGCTTTTTTACGAGCCCCGGTACAATCAATACGTCTCAACAAATATCAATTTTTTAATTACTTTGGAATCTAATTGACAAAATGAAATGCATCATTGTCCATATCATCAACCAAATATTTTTTTTAAAAAAAAAGATGCATGCACACATTTATGATTACTTTTATATCGTTTTTTTTTCTTACAATTCTTACCATATATATTTTACAATCAAAAATGAATTATAGAGTTTTAATAGTTATGGATAAGATTCAGATATTATATACGGAATACCTTTTACATTTTTAAAAATAACTGTTTTGGTTTTTGTCAAAAACCAAAAAAAGGTCTTCATGATATATACCATAAACGATTGTAAGGAGCTGCGACTTCTCAAAAGAAATAATATTTATTTTGTTGTTATAAAATAAATTATTTTAAAGAAAAATGATAATGACGGATCTTTAAGGGTTCTATCACTAATCATCTTGGGGAATCTTTAGGCTAGCTTTCGTGTTTAATTCACAGAGCCATCCCTCTCAAGAAGAAACCGTGATATGAAGATTCGTTCTACTATATAAAGTCAGAATTTTGTAATTATAGGAAAAGGAGGTAGAAGCTGCCACATTTGCTACACCGGGGAGATGGAATAAAGTTGACTTTCGCATGTAAAGATTAAAAATGGTGTTTGGCCACTGTGTTGAATTAGTAGATTTAAGGTTAGGAATCCTCGTTAGATTAGGTTGAGTTAAATACACTGGTGTGCAAAAATTAAGGACGAGACGGTTTTTTCAATATAACTTTGTACAAAAGCTTTCCAAATCAACACATTTAATACCGTAAGATCCCCAATACGTAAGGACATGTGTAATGTAAGCAACACTTACTAAAAGAGAAATCAGAGGGATAAAAAGAAGCTTGATTGAAAAAGTAGCATGGAGCGCAATGCGACTGAAGGCCGAAACATCCCTGTGATGGGTGTCCAGCAAAAAACATCCGGTCTTTAGTAGGGGATATGATCTCCCCTGCTTGCTAGGCAGGTTTCACAGCGTCTGCCCATGCTGAGAATGAGGGTGTCATTGAGTTGTTGAGGCATTGCTGCCCATTTGTCTTGCAGCGCCAATCGAAGCTCCCGAATCGTTACTGGTGGTAAGGTACGAGCTGCCAAGCGTCTGCCTAGAAAATCCCATACATGCTCGATGGGATTGAGATCCGGAGATCGTGCCGGCCAATCCATACGTTCAATATCCTCACTCTCTAAGAGCTGTTTGGCAGCTACTGTGCGATGACATGGTGCATTGTCGTCCATGAAAAGGAACTGAAGACCCATAGCGCCTCTAAAAAGACGCACATATGGAAGAAGAATCTCGTTACAATAACGGGTACCGTTGACTGAACCTGCGTCTAAGATGTGAAGGTCTGTACGACTACCAAGCATGATGCCTCCCCAAACGAGAACACCGCGACCTCCATACATGTCTCTTTCAATGATGTTCGAGGGATGATTGCGGCTTTCCCGCTCTCTCCAGATGAGTATGCGATGAGAATCGCTACTCAAATTGAATCTGCTCTCATCTGTAAAGAGTACTCGTCCCCATTCATTGTCTCTCCAATTCCGGTGTTCCCGGCACCAAAGAGAACGCCTTGTCCGATGGGCAGGCGTTAAAGGTACACACCGTACAGGGCGTCGTGCAAACAGACCACCACCGTGCATTCTTCTGGCCACGGTAAAACGCGATATCGGTCGTCCAGTCGCCTGTGTCGTGTGTCTAGCGATTTCTCCCGCTGTCTGCCGCCTGTTTCTTCTGGCCTGTAAGACAATGTACCGGTCATCTGCGGGTGTGGTTCCTCGTGGACGACCACTACTGAACCCCGAATAGCTGTTCCTGTAGTTTGAAATTGTCTCCAAAGTCGTGAAACGATGCTGTGAGCAATTCCGAACTCTGCAGCCACACTTGTCACACTGCGGCCTTCCTCCAACTTCCCAATGATTCGACCTCGGGTAAAAGCATCCAGATGTCGTCTAACAGATTGATTATTCGCCATTTCTCGCTGAGTCAGCAACTCGGTGTGATTTTAACTGCTATACGGCGTGCAATCTCTTTGCCAGAAATGCTGATTTTACACCGACAACATGCTTTATACTACTCAGACACTCCCCCATTACGTCTACCTGCATATCTGCGCATGTGCTACCGTACATCCCCTTACGTAATCTCCTGATTGGTCTTTCTGTCCGCTCTGCCTCTTCGTTCAGCTGATATGCTAATTTTTCGACTTCGTCCTTAATTTTTGCACACCAGTGTAAGTTACTTGCGCATATTTGCTTAATATTCATTGCTTTCTCTCTGCTACTTCTTTGACATTCACTTTGAGAATAAGTTGTTCTTGGTTTGGGTGTTTGAGCAATATATAATTGTTATTATGGAAGTCTCTGCTTCTGCTTTCATTCCTCCCCCACCCTTAGGTAGGCAAGACAGTGAAGGCGAAACTTCAGGTGTAACTCGCTCACAGGGTATTATGGAATATTCGGGTAATATGGAATAGGTAGTTTAAACCATTGGAAAACTAATTAAGACTTCATAAAACGTAGCTATTTTTGGCTATAAAAGCCATATTTTTTTTAAAAAAAAGAGAGAAAGTCAATTCTGTTTCGAGCCTATTTACAAAGTCACAAATATAATCTTCCTTTGCTCCAGTACAATCAAGTTGAGCATCTGAGATTCTTTCATTCACTCCTAGAGATGTGGGAGGAATAGAAGGAACACTAGCTATATCCAAAAATACTCTACTTATCACACAATCAACCACACAAGATCAAACAATCTTAAATAAGATATGCGCCTAATTTAAGCAATATGTGGATGAATAACGAGGTACACGAAGTATGAGAAGACTTTAAGTACCAAAGCACTTACTTCAGGTTCGAATCTACTTTCCTAGCTATCTAAACTCTCTTTAAACTCTAGTGACCAATCGTCACTTCAATTATTACAATTATCAAATATTTGAATTACACTATAAATTTGATTAACACCTGATCACTAGCAATCTGTTCTATCTCCCTCTTTTCCTCCCTAAAACTTTAAAATCTAGACCAGGGATAGAGTCACTAGCAATCTATTCTATCTCCCTCTTTTCCTCCCTAAAGCTTCAAAATCTAGACCAGGGATAGCGAACCATTGGCGCGAGTGCCATAAATGGCACGCGACACAATATATTGGGCACGTCATCAAGTTCACTGTGAAGTATCACGAACAAGCGCAAGTGATGGGTCGCAGTGCGCATGGGCACGCTCGTTTGTTATTGCTTTGCCATAGTTACATCGTAGTCTACAATTACTACGGATGAAAAGTTTGTCTACGCATCGCATAGTCAATTTCGTTGTTGCAACTGCATTTTAAAGTTTACTTATGTTATGTTTACGATTCTTAAATTTTATTTAACATGGCTAGTTCAGCAAAAAGACAAAAAGTGTAAGACAGTAAATGTAACAGAAAATCCCAAACTTGGTGGACGGAAAAATGTGTCATGATTAGAAAAGGTGACAAAGCGGTGTGCGTTTTATATTCTGGAACAGTGGTATGTAGAATATCGTCTGCGAAACAGAATTTTGAAACAAATCACAAATTCTTTTGTCAAAAAAGTGAACCAGAGCAAAAAGAATTAATTGCTTAGAGCCCGTTCGGCAGATGACTCCAATTCAGCATGCATTATGCTAAAAGTGTCATCTTGTAATCATAATGTAACTTATTTGTCATCTAATTTGCAATAACATAAGTCACAGTAATGTTACTTTAATTTGAATTACACATATAACTAAAACATTTAATATTATACAGTGCAAAATGTAATTTTTCAGTAATAAAAAAGAGCTTTGAGTTTTGTTAGCATTTAGTTTTATTATTTTCCCAATAATCACAAACCAAAATTATTTGACGGCACGTCTATACTTCATTAAACATTTTTAGATAGATTTTGATCTATAAAGGATCGCCATCCCTGATCTAGACATTATATAGCATACCTAATTTCAATAATCATGTTTTCTTCTTCTGAGGGTTCGTTGCGAATAAAATAGTTTTAAAAGACCAAAGATTTCCCAAGAGGACTTGTTATTGGGAGGATGCGGATAGAGCCGTCACAAGCTCACAGAAAACAATTAAGGCATTGAATCCAAATTTCCCCTCGTTGGTCTTCGGAGAATTTTCCCTTACACGCATTCACCGTCTTTGTTTTCTGAATCTGTAGCTGATGGCATGAAGTCTATTACAAGTGATACATCAGAATGGAGCTATCCAATGCTGCACTGTGACGGAGCTTTACGTGAATTTCTATTAATCCTCTTGAAGAATCTTTGGGGCCAGCAATCGAGTAATTTCACAGCCATCCCTCTCAAGAAGAAACCTTTAAGTACAGATTAGCTAGTATATAAATAGTTGAGGTTTAATAATCGTGGAAGAGAAGGAAAAGGGGCTGAGTCGCTGAAAGCGGTGCTGTTACAATAAGGATCTGAACTTAGACACGTGATTATAGGAATTACTTTAACTTTACTTCGGGGTACTTTTTTAAAAAATAGCATATTTTTAAACATTATAAATGCTTTTTTTAGGACATAATACCAATAAATACTAATATTTAACTAACTATACTTTTTAAAAAAATTATCTAAATTTTACAAAAATCACAATTCTAAGTCAAATCTTGGCAGTATTTTTGAAACCTTCAAAGTAATTAGAGAAAAAGGTAATAAACTTATAACAGTAAAAGTATTACTAAAATAAAGTCGATGCATTTATCTAGAAAAAGTACTAAAATTTTAATTTTTTATTAAAATTTGAAAATTTTAGAGCTGATTGAGTGAACATCATAAGAAATGTGACATTGTTTATGAGATCATTATTTAAAGAACAGGCCATAACTCAAAAAATATTTATACAATAAGAAATATTTTAGTACATTTGCAAGAAAATAATATAAGTATCAGGTTCAGAAAGTTTTATGGAAGTACATTAATAATATTTTGAGTTATCAGATTATCCATGATAGATTCCGAACTATTTAAATGCCCATTTCTGGTAGATCAAAAACCGATTTCCGGTGTTTCGAATTTTATAAAATTGATTGTAACTTTTTCTCCATATAACGTAGAAACAAAACAAAGTATATTTTGTTAACCAAAAGATCCCTCTGTTCAGTAAAATAAAAAACAAAAATATCTATTTTAACCGAATTTGGTCATTTTCAACGTGTTCTGATAGCTTAAAGATTGCATATAACTACAAATAAAATAAACTGACATGTTTGATACAGCTTTCTTCAGTTTTAGTGATTATTAAACAAATAATATGACTTACATCTCATTCTTTAATTTAATTATTTTTCATAAAAGGCACTGAGAATTACAAGGAAATATTTTTGTTTCAAATACATATGATAAAAAGAAACGCATTATTTGTCTAGATTATTATTGGTCTTAGCTACAATTCCCAATTCAATTTCAAAATAAACGAAAACTTTGTTTATACGATAAATCAATTTAAACTTTTCTAAACAGTGCAATAAATAATTGATATATCTCACACATTTTTAATCTGAAACATCATTTCAAAATTAATTAATTTTCTTTTTAGATAATGAATATTTCCAAAAGTATGTCAAGTTTCCAAGAGAAAAAGGAAAAAGTGTAATTAAACGAATTGTACCGGAAAGTTTAAATGTGGAATTCCAAAGTTACTACAGAACAACTTAGGTTGCATCACTTGCAACCTAAGTTATACACATTATGTTGTACCACTTGCAAAATTTTAATTCAGAAAGAATGAACTTGTCTTCTAAACTTAATAACTGATTTTAAACATTATTTCCTTATGTTTATCCTTTTTAGTTGCGTTTAATGGTTTATATGGATCAACGAACAGTATGAATAAGAATTTGAAATATTCGCACAAACTTCTAATTATAAAATTTACCTTTGTGGTTTCTTTTTGTGTAAAACCTTTTCAACAGAAATCTATGTATGCCTTTTAATATATTACTAATACCTTTGTAACAAGCTGTCTAGCGATGTTTTCTTTAATATTTAACCTAGGATTTTCTCTTCAAATGCTCGAGATTTTTTCGTTACTTTTAATCCTTCAATTAACACCAAAAGAAGAAATCGTACGGATTCATTTCCAGTAAAAACGACCGTCACCCTTTCCAGTGAAGTATGGATAATTTAAAATAATTACACATTTATAAAAATATTCTTCTAAGAAACTGAAAATTTCTGCAGTTCAGCGAGGTACCACACCATTTTGAAGGAACCAGGATGTAGTATTTGATTCGACTAAAGCATTTTTATGCCACAAAACTGTGCGAAATTTCAACACATCATTCTGAAATCTCTGAATCACGTAGGAAAAAGGTCCTCTTAAACCTCTGTTGTATACAATTTCCCATACAGAACTTTTTTGAGAATAGAGTACTTGTGTACTACACACACACAAGAATTTTGAATTCCCCAACTCTGTCAATTTTACTTGTTGACGAATTGATAGAGAATGAAATGTGTCCTCTTTATCTGAAAAGGGTTTTGAGTTCACACCAAAATAGCCGCAATCAATCCTTTCCAGCTATTCATTTGCAAATATATTCCTTTTCTCCTCGAAAAAGGTCTAAAGTGGCTGCTATGCGTGAATTTTGTGCAGGAATAAGGCCAGACATTTACGCACTATCGTATGCGCCACCATTTCATTCAACTGACATGCGGAAGCAATTTTTCAGAGTGATTTTTCTAGTGGAGGGTGCAGTTTCTTGCATTTGAATTGCTTATGCAACGACCAACTGGTATCGACCAACAGTTCCCACTTTCCCCCATCCGTAATACCACCTATTAATCTGAGATTCTAGTAAAATGTTTTTATTGTATTCGGCTACGAAACATTAACGACTTGAAATTTGTACTGAAAGCTTTCTGTTATTGTAACACTCTTCTCTGATCGATGGAATTCCATTACAAGGAAAATATTTTCCCCCAATGAATATGTCATTTTTAACACTTTCCTATAGAATATGCTGCTCAGTTTTCTACTATTCGTTCATTCACATGTAACACCTGTAATTGTCTTCCCCCCTGAAGTCGCTTCCTCATTATCTTGTCTACCTAAAGCTGTGGGAGGGAACGATGCATGACCAAGACTCTCCATGATAAATCTAACTTATTATTATCAATTATAACATTCCACAACAAAGTAATCTACATATTAAAGGAAACCCTATGAGTGATATAAAGAAAGCAACTACCTTAAGTGAATAAACGCAGGTAATCAAATTAGTTTAGCTTTAATCAATCCTAGCCTATTAATTCTGGATCCACTAATTTAGTCTAGTATCCAAATTCCGTCCTTTAGTCATGATGCGTAAATTCTAATTCTTACCATAGTAACACTGAGATGCTCCGCTCCTTCTGATCTACGATTATTAAACTCTAACTGTATACAAATTTGTATCTCAGGGTTTTTTCTTGAGAGGGATGGCTGTGAAATAAACGCGAATGCTAGTCCAAAAATTCCCCTAGTTGATTAGTTGGTGAAGGTCGCATAAAGACGCGTGACGCACCCATTTAAAGTAAAAACTCAAAACCTTCTGCGGCTGCGCATTTTTTGATGATTTCCATACGCCCAAACCTGAAAAGACCGTAGGATGGACTTATAATGCCATCTCTCGGGAAAATATTGAATTAAAACCAGAAATTCTAGAGAAAGAATTTATGCTCTACCACAAGCATTTGCCGCATGTGCTATTTATTGAACCTTAACCACACTCCTGTACTAAGTTTTAGAGAACCATAATATACAGGGTGTCCCAAGATCATTCTGACTAATTGTAAGGGAAGGTAGGGGACATCACAAGGATTCAAATTTTCATAAACCTATGTTAGGAAACGTGTGCGTTCGGTGCTAGGTGGCGTTGTTCACAAGAGCATTTAAGGAAACAGACATACATTACTGTAATAATTTGAGCTGCCATAGCTCGAAGAGGAGTATGGAACATTTAGCAAACGCCGAGCTGGTAGACATGCACCTGATTTACGGATTGGCAGAAAGAAATGCATGAGCAGCAGAAAGATTATATCGAGAAAGGTATCCACAAAGAGATGCATCAGTGACGTCGGATGTTTGCTAATTTGCATCACGATTTGCGTGAATATGGATCATTACGAAGTTCTAAGCACATTGAGGGCGGGGCACGTGTGACTCGAATTCCAAACATGGTACTTGGATTCCTTCGAAGGAGATCCAACACATTTTGTTCCTTGCATGGAGCAAAATGTGTTGGATACCGTTCGCTGGAATGTGTTTTCTAGGCAAAAAACCAAATAAAAAATACAAATGAAATCTAATGACGCTAATTGTTTTTAATTTCGCAATAACCATTGGAACGTTTAAGATAAATAACGGTAATATATTGTCCAGTTTAAATATTTAGTTCATTTACGTCACAGATATTATTATTTACAGATTATACATTGAAGTTATTAAACTTATTAAAAGATTATTAGAGTTCAAATTATGTGGTTTGTGAGAGAGGAATTCTTTTCAGGGTCTGCTCAGTTCGAAGTTTCAAAATCCTCTCCCCTCTCTCTCTGCTGTGGAGATCAGTGGTTGGCCTCTTAGCATCCAGTTACATCCTGCTATTGGCGGGAAAAAGGTCCCTTGTGGGACAAAGATTTCGGGGGAAGTTCCAGGCGAGACCACGCAACAATTTTCAAAATGCAGCTGAAAAAAGGAAGCGTGATATTTATGCCCACAAAGAAGCTGATTTACAGCTGGGTGGGGGGAATCATTACACCATTAATATTATTTAAATACATCCTCTTTACTATGAGTTTCCTTGATAAAATAGGAAACGTTAAAGGGTTGTATTACAATAGCTAAATGCTTTTCGTATTTTTATATTTATAAAAAATTCGCTTTTTGCTAGTTAAAAATCAGCATTCAATAATATTTGTGAAACAATAATCAGTTTAATGCATGCACTTAATAATTATTTAAATTTTATATTAAAATGTATTATAATTCATTATTATTTAATTATAACAAGAATTCACTTTTAATATTTTAATCATTATCATAAAGTTATTTCTTGTTTCAAAAGGACTTGCAAAAGCGCAATTATTATTTACATTTTGTATCTTCTGTAAATTAAAAGTAAAGAATTCCAAGTAAAATAATACAGAATTATAAAAATTTTGTTACTTTCAAAGTGTATGAGATGCATCGAATTTTTATTTAAATCAAAATATTTGTGACGACACTCTTTTAATTCATTGTAATTAACATTTCTAATTTATTACATTTAATAAAAACACAACGAAGATAACACATAATAACTTTTCACTGCTAAGTGAAGTAAAAGTAAAAGAAAAGTTTTAAAAAAACGAAAGAAAATGCACAGACCTTCAGACAAAAAAAGTTCTCAAGCATATCCACACATTTCAATTCGTCTCCCTTACTATCGATTGCAGCTTGGTTATCGATTAAACCTGCATGATGCACACACCTCGAAAAAATGCAGGATACAGACGAAAATAACAAACAAATACAAGAATTCAATCTACGAGGCGTCGCGTCGCAGAGTCTGCAGAAGTGGAGAAAGAATTCATCATTTCTCCTTCCAATTCCTCACCTCATGAAAATATTTGATTTGTGGAATATATGCCCTAAAAGAGTTTTTATTGGATACCGATGAGTCAATTTAGATCGCTCCGTGTCTACGACTAGAAATTTCTTCTAACTCTTTTTGTCATGGGGGACTTAGGAATGAAGTTTTTTCCTATCAGCTAAAAAATTTCTTTGTAAAATTGCTTAGAGATCTCACTTGGGAAACATGGGTTTCAATGTTATTTGATTATCTGTATTTATTATACTATTCGAAAGGTATTGGATATTTTTGTGTGATATGATTGAGCAAGATCTTTCTAAATTTTTATTTTGTTTATATCTGAAGGAGATATATAATATATAAATAATATTTGTAGATGATCTGTTGTTTTTCTTTTCAATTCTTACTATTAGTTCACACACTCTCTCTCTCTCTCTATATATATATATATTTGTATATCTTGTTCAAATTTTCAGTTGTTGATAAAATTCTTTTTATTCATCCGCTCAAGTTCAAATACATTTTTTAAACTTGTAGGGAATAACACTTTATGTTAATAGAGTTTTTTTTCAAATATTAATTCATTAATTAAGTTTAATTAATTAATAAATAGTAACTAACAAAAATAATAGTCCAACACCATATATATAAAGGAAATTCTATCGACATGTTCTTCTAGTGCAATGGATAGTGCGTTGGAATTCTAATACAAAGGTTGTAATTTCGAATCCCACAAGGGATTGCCTAATTTCTGAGGATATGATCTCTTTTCATTGTACTATTTTTTCGGATTAATTAAATTTTTTTAATGAATAAATAGAAATAAACAAAAATAATAGTCCAACACCATATATAGAAAGGAAAACGGAAAATTGTAAGCAAAATCGCTTTATATTTTGCCACATCTTATTGTGATTCTGTGATATGTATATACATATAATAAAATTTAAGTAAAATAAAAATTTTCTTTGTTGACTTAAGTGTTAACTTTAAATCTTTTTATGTATAACTTGTTTATAAGTAAAATTGTATTTTTAAATTCGGTTACGATAGTCTTCATGAATATTAGAATGAATATACAAAGTATACCCTATATATAAATAGGAAAATAATTATTAGTTTAATCGAATGTAAAATTTAAATTGATTAATATTAGAATACATTATTTTTTGATTCTATTATAAAACGAAATATTTTAATCTCAGTTTAAACATCAACAGAATGAAATATAGTTTAAAATGGTTAGTTATAGTTATTAACTGTTGCTGGATTTAATGTGTCTACAAATGTCATTTTATTAAATGAGATTGCCTACTGTGTGTGTGTGTGTGTTTGGTAGAATTAGGCGATATGCAAATAGAGAATTCACACGTATATTTCCATGTTAATAACACAAATATTTTTTTTAAAAAAATTATATTTAATGCCAATCACAATAACAACACAGCTTTTCAATTCCTACTTTAGTTCACACTCTCCCTATATATATTTGTATATCTTGTTCAAATTTTTAATTATTAATAAAATACTTTTTATTCATCCACTCAAGTTCAGGTACATTTTTTAAACTTGTAGTGGATGACACTAGATGTTAATACATTTTTTCAAATATTAATTCATTAATTAAGTTTAATTATTGAATAAATAGTAAGAAAGAAAAATAATAGTCCAACAACATATATAAAAAGGAAAAACGCTCGTTGTGTCCCTGTAGCGCAATGGGTAGTGCGTTGGATTTTTAATCCGAAGGTCGTGGGTTCGAATCCCACCTAGGATGACCTAATTTCTGAGAATGTGATTTTCTTCTACTATACTATCTTATTGGAAGAACTAAATTTAATGAATGAATAAATAGCAACACACAAAAAAATTATAGTCCAAGACTATATGTAGAAAGGAAAATGGAAAAATAGCTTTCTATTTTGCCACTTAATATGTGATTCTGTCATATGTATATGCATGTTTATATTAATTGTAACTATTAAATAAAAAGTAACTAAAATAAAAAATTTCTTTGTTGAATTAAGTAGGAATTGACTTTAAAAAAAATTATGTTACTTGTTCTAATTATATTACGTCAGAAATTATATTTAAAATTTTGATAGGAAATCATGCAAGTTGATAAATCTAATTTTAATGCACTGTGAATTTCAAATTACATAACTCAATTACCATAGTTTCTAGCTCAAATCTTTTTTGTATTTAAGACTAGTCGAGTGGAATATCAGTTTAAAAATTAATGTTAAATATTAAATAGAAATAAGCCTTAAAATATCTTCATGCGGTATAATTTGGATATTTAAGGTATCCAACTACATTCGGAACTGTTATTTGACAAAATCCTATGAATGGATCATTTTTATGATATTTGGTGTCACTTAAATTAGAAGGCATGTATAAAATTGTTTTAAGAATATTATTCGAATAAAAAATTATTTAAATGCAAAAATTTTTTTGGCAAAAAATTAACTTAGAGTTACCTATTTTCAAAACATTCTTTGATGAAAAGTGCTTCTATAATAATAATATTTTGCTTATATATAAGGCAAAGATTTCTCTAGAGAGTCTCAACTAAGATTTTTGAAAAATTCACATTATTTTCAGTTACAACCAATTGAAATAATTATCCGTGTATTTTCTTAAAATTTCGCTCTGTTGTTTTAAAATATAGATGAATCTACTTCTAAGTTATATACTTCAAAAATTCTAGTTTAGGCACTGTTCAGAGATCTGAGCTATATATATGCAAAATATTATTATTATAGAAACATGATCCATAAAAGGAGAATATTTTGAAAATAGGTAATTCTCTGTTTCTTTTTTACCAAAATATTGCATTTAAATAATTTTTTATTGTAATAATATTCTCAAAACAATTTTATATATTTATTCTAATCTAAGTGACACCAAATATCATAAAAATTATCCATTTATAGGCTTTTGCCAAATAACAGTTCCGAGCGTAGTCGAATACCTTAAAGAAGAGAACTGAAATACGAATGCTGTAAGGAAATTTCTCACTTGAACGGTTATTGTTGTTACCAATCCCAAATTGTCTACCAATGCTACGAAAGGCCACGAATTCAAAAAACTTCTAGAAATTCCAAAAACAGAAAAGGTTTCCTGAAGTACCTTATGTGGATGTGGGCAGGAGAGACCGACTCGGAATAACACCAGTGTCACTTCGGGATTATCATCTGACCCTGAAGAAACTTTTACATGGCCGCTCACAAAGCACGAGAAGACAGTGTGGTATTTCCTTGGCATAAGCCTGAATGATTTCTTTCGAAGTACCAAGGATGACTAGGAGGAGTTCCACCAAGTTCATTGAGTTCAATCTTCTTAAAGGAGGATAATGTGCTAAATGAGAGGGACCACGTAAGGCTCATCCACTCCTCAGCCGCAGTCCTGGCCAAGAAATTGGCTTTCTCATTACCATCAATCCCCATGGGGAATGGACCCCCCTGAAAATGCACAATACGATTGGCAGAAATCCGATCAAGAAGATTTAGGATATCAATATTAGTTTAGCCCCCTTATAGATGTCCAATTGAAGAGATGCTGAACTGAAGCACAGGTGTCAGTCAGAATCCAAACGTCTTGAAAGTAAACCTCCGATACTTTGCGAACTGCAAAACCCTTCTTTTTGCAATAAGCTCCGACCTAAAAACTGCGTTTGGAACCGCAAACTTTGGATTTTTCCGTTGAACAGTCGCATTGAGAAATGTTTCTTCTTCTTTTTTTGTTTTGTAGAAATGGAAGTAAAGATTGTAGGTAACTGTGAATATTTTTGCACCTGACTGAAAAGTGAGGGTTTTTTACTTGTCTGTGTCACTAAGAAGTCTCAGGGGTTGTTAAATTTCTCTCTTGGGGAGAAAATTTAAACAATTTTCAAACAGGTGTAATTCTTTTAAATTTAAATTAAGTAATTCGAATATTTTACACATTATTTACAAGGGATTGTGGCATCGAAAAAGTACAAAATGTTTGAAATATAATCATAATTTTAAAAGTTATAAGCATATGAAAATTCTGTGATAAATATTAAGTAATTTTTGCATTGCGGATGCTATTTTCTAAAATAGAAGCCTCTGATGTATAAAACTTTATAGAATTATAAAATGGATGATAATCTTTAAACTCTACATCATTTAAGAATAATATATCTTTTGTATTTCAGAATATTTGAAAAATACTGAAATTTTTAGAAAAAAATTTGAAATTGTAATTTTTTTTATTTTTTTTAAATTTAATTTATTATTCTATTTATATAAAAATACTACAGTGTAATAAGGATACATTTAACTTTATAAATCAACTTAAAGCTAGGAATTAAACCTATTATTTTAGAAAATAGCATGCGCAACGTAAAACTTAATTAATATTTCTTATGGAAATGTTTCTTATTTTTGTATGCTTATAGTTTTTAAATTCATGCTTATATATTTTAAACATTTTACACTTTTCTGAAACCCCATTCCTTTATAAATAATGTGTAAAAGATTTGAGTTATTTAATTTAAATTTAAAAGAATTATACCTGTTTGAAAATTGTTTATATTTTCAGCTAGAGAAAATTAACACCCCTGTGGACCCCTTCCACAGTGGCTAAGTGGTAGTGTATCGTGCCTCCACGTCACAAGTCCGGGTCTCAAATACTGGGATGGGCAAGATCAACTCAGTCTTTCATCCCTTTAGTGGATTAAAAAATGTGTTTCAAGCTTGCTTTTGAACTGAACACTGGGGGCTTCTCGTCAGACTGACCACTTGACCGAAACATCTACATGTTCACCCCAGCACCTAAGATCACGTAAACTGAGATAGGCACAGTGGACTTTGGCCCTCACGAGCTGTTGCGCTACTGAGCCTAGTTCAGTTTGTGTCACTTGCTTTAAATGAGAAGTTATGGATTCTAAAAATGTAAAAGAAGGAAACATGCATGCTTCATGCCCTTCAGAAGAAGAAAATCGTGATATTCAAATTAAGTTACTTTTATTGTCGAAGTTTTTTTAGCTAGAATAGAGAATAGGAGAGAACATAAACCCGAAATCACGCACACACAGGTGAGATTGCTCCTTACAGGTATCATATTTGAATTATTGTGATTAAAGACTTATTTGGAGGAATTTTTAAAGTGACGATTGTTCACTGAGATTAAATTGATATTAGATTAAATCGGATGAGGGATTAGATCCTATATAAAGTAAGAATCGAGTTTGATAGTCTCCTAATCTTTCGGGTATTATCATCGTTGCTCCACTTTCGCGGTTAGCACCGAGACATTATCTTACTTTTATTAATTGAATTTGTGTCGTTTCATTGTGTGATCAATAGATAGATTGATTGGATCATGGCGAGTGTTTCTTCCCTACCTCCCACATATCTAGTTGCCCAAGAGAGAGGTGTAAACCTCTCACAACAAAAAATATTCATAGCTAGAAGTGAAATACTTTTAATTCAACAGTTAAAAATACCATTTAACTAGAAAATTTAAAATACTGTCTAACAAATATTTCTTTTTTGGTTTCTGACTACAAAGGATTATTTTTTTTACTTTATGCAAAAACGAAAATGTTACATCTTTCACATCTTGTTGGATAATGTATGTTTTCAAAATTTTCAAACAACCAAAACATTGGAAAATGTAACAGTTTTATACGAGTTTCATTATCAATTTCTGCATCAGAATTGCTATTCATTGGCTCCGACAAATCAACAATTTCCCAAACTTTTCCAGTTGCTTATGTAGGCAGTCCGTCATCAAATGTAACATAATAATTAAACGCTTAAAATGTCCTCTGTGTCGTGGAGTGGGATGAGATAAAAAGGAGTTTCCTGTCCTATTCAAAACTCACACTACAGGTTACACTCATGACTCATCTGCACTTGTTAAATCTAATAACGCTTTGGACCCTTTCCCATCGAAATTTTCTACTTACAAAACAAAACTTTTTTTCTGTTCTAGACAAAAAGATGATATATGAAAGAAATCCAATTTTTTCTAACACAAAATAATAAAGAAATAATTTCTTCAGTTGTTGAAATAATTCGTTAAACCAGGGTTTATTATTCGTTAAAAAGAGGGGTTAGCCTTCATTTTAATCGGAATAGATAAAAATGCGTTAAATCGCGAAATTCGTTAAATAAGAGTTCGTTTAATCGGGGTCCGACTGAATTCACATAAAATTTTTAAAACATTCATGAATTATTTATTCAAAATATTTAACAAGACGTCAAAATCATTGAAGTATAAATCACCCAAACAAAATTTGTGTATTTTTCCATTACTTTATACATTATTAGTAATTAATTTTTGAGCAAATTAGTTTCTTAGAAATGTAGCAAAAATTCCTCACTAACAAGTTTTATGGATTATCAGTTTTTATTTCTTTCTTATTCTCTCTTTAGTTTCTTGAATGCTACAATGTTGATAGGATACTGACTGGCATGTTACAGAAGCCAACATCGAATACCGATATCACCTGGGTTTTTCCGTAATGGTGTCTGGGAAGCTCCTGGAACTATTTAATTCTTTCGTGATGAGTCTACTTATATCTCCATTGGTAGCGTAATTTGTCTTGGAATCTATATTTCGATTAAGGATAGATCGAGAGCGGTTATTACTTGTTTTGTGGCATGTATACATCGTAGTAACACGTAATTATATTGCATCTTCTTATAAACAGATTTCTCTAACTGCAAAAGTTTAAAATTAAAATTAAGATTTTATGTATTAATTATTGCGTAAGATATTACGCAATCTCCGGGTTGTGACAGTAGGAAAACTTATGTAAGTCTGAAATAATAAGTAATGTGACGGGCTCACGCGTCTTTTATTTAACATGTCATTTGGGTTCTTTGGGGCCAGAATTAATGGCAACTCTTTTCCAACCAAATCCAAGAAGTAAAGCGTGAAAGAAAGGTGCAAATTAGGAAGCTTTTAAATATCAGAAGTTAGAGTAAGCGGAATGGCAATTTGAGGAATATAAACATAATCCGTGGTTCAAGCGTGAAGAAATTTTGGAAAACGTTACGTGGCGACGAACAGACGGGATAGAGTTACATTGAGTCAAGGTGCATACCATTGCACTCGAGTAATTAGAAGGCTTCATCTAATATTGTTGTGATCGTTACTTTAAACTACAGTAAGGTAGGATTGACTATTTAATATTAGGATCTGTGATAGTATTGGAATTGAGTTTAGGTGAGTCAGTTATTGATAGTGGTCCGCGTTAGGTTAATTCGGTATTATATATACATTGTGTGTTCTGCCACCATATATTCTCTGACGTATATTATAATCTAATTTGTTAAAGGATTTAGTTAAATATCTTAATAAATTCATATTAAGATAATGTGTGCTTCTAGTTCTTCCGTTAATCCTACACCTCTAGCTCACGCTAATAATCAAAGAGATGTTCACCCGAGGGGGGGATATTACAGTATGATACTTTTATAAAGATGATAGTCTAAAAATTTATAAAATTTAATTCAAAATATGAGTCAAATTATTTCAAAATGAGTTTGCAAAAAGTAACAATAATAGTCTTATGTGTATGTTGTATAACACTTTTATGGTTACTACATCTTTCTTTTTGAAGTAATCTTTAAGGGCATAAAATAATATTTTATCTGCTATTTATTTGTAGATTATATACCGAATAAATTTATTCAACGAAAAATTACCTTCTAAGCTATTGCGTTATGTTGTGTTTTCGATGTATCACACACAAAAAAAAAACTAGCATTGAGAGATACTTAAAGTAACGTAAAAAATTTAGCTTTTCTTGAAGTGATTATACATTTTTTAGAATAAGTAAACAATATAAGTTAGTGACAGTTACATTTATATGAATATCACTATAACTATCAAAATAACCAAGAAAAATACCAACAATCTACAAAATTCATGATAAATTGTTGTCATCAATCATACGTATATAACATATCTTTTCAATGCAGATAAAACAATGAAGTTCCTGGTCTATTTTCTTTGAAAAGTTTCGTAAGATTAGAAATAATAGATGCAACCACAAATAATTCTATTTTCTAGATAATCTTCAACGGCTAATGGCAGTTTAATGTTTTAAAAAAAATACATATACTCCCTTTTTGGAAAAAGGACGAGACATAAATCTTAATTTGCAAGTGTAAAAAACAGAAATTTTCACTGTACATATTATTTTGAAGGTATTAGGAAGTATTAAACACACAAATGAAAAAACTCAGCACCTACACATAATAGAATTAGCACATTTTTGCTCACAATATTTTTTCATTTAAGATACTATTCATATATCATAAGCAATTTAAATCATACAATCCAAATATATGTCTTCATTTTTAAAACGTTTGACTTATATGACTTAATTTGTGAAGGTCTCCTAGGACCTCACTTTGAGAACGAGAATAAATAGGAGTCATGTAAGAACCAGTAGCCATTTTTATAAACAACTTTCTTTATTTGGTTATCTTATCCAAATAGAATCAAAGACTTATTGACAAATTTATCTACTAGTATTATGAGGTTTTAAAGGTAATATCCTTTAAATTAACTTAATTAATTAATGATCCAATTAATTAATTTATTAAATAACGATCACGCAGAGATTACCACGATAAGAGATCCCAGAATTATATTTAATAATGTTCTCATTGAACATTTAACTTTAATCTCATTCCTAAAACTTTAATGAGACTTTAATTATAAATCTATAATTACCAACGGAATCTCAACTCTTCTTGAGATTAATTTATCTCCAACAAGAAATCTTCAATTCAAATTTACTATAACTTTATGCTTCAATATCTATCTCCTACTGCTCTCACTTTACTATTTCGTTTGACTTAAATACTTTATCGAATCTGCATATAACAAGGAATCCTGTCCGCTTTTTGGAGTTGATTGGAAATAGGTAGGGAATTAAATTTCCCTAAAAAAGGTCGACTCAGAAGGTTAGTGATAAAGTTCCGTATAGATTTGTCACAAATTTGGGACAGGAAGCACGAGGCTCAGAGCCACCCCAGGTTCACGAAATCTTTAATTCTGGGAAAACTGTTAATTTGCTACCAATGACCTTGTCAGTGTTCTCCTATATAAGAGTCTTCATAAGAATTAAAATGTATTTGTCATATATATATATATATATATATATATATATATATATATCCCTCTTTCTTAGGAGAGGCAAATGCTATTTACAATCTTAAGGTACTTGGGGTGACTGCACGACTTCTTTTGTTCCAAATTTCCTATTATATTAGGCTGTATTTTTAACCTGTGAAAGACTTAGTGCAATGCTTCTCAGACTTTCTATACTTGCGACCTAATTTTTAGTCATAATTTTCATCGCCCCCTTCATACAATAATAATGTATTGAATTCAATAATAATATACTTTGACGTAAGGCTACAATACAGTTTTAATTATAAACCGTACAAATTATCAAGATAAGTATATAATTTTATGACATGCCCACAGGGTCACTGGTAATTATTAAACTTATTCTTAACTTAGTGCTGTTAAATTAATTATGAAACACATTGTGTAGCATTGATACATTTATAAGTGTTTTATATCAATGTAAATGCTTATTTTATTTTTTATTACTTCAAAATGTATTTTGTTTTGCTTCCTTTCAGTTAATCAATAATTTTTTTAAATAAACTTTTATTTTCGACTTTTCGGTATACTTGCCCCCCTTGTAGGGTTATCACGCCCCCTTAGGGGCGCGCCCCACAGTTTGAGAAACACTGACTTAGTGGTTTTGATTGCTACGTTGTACGTCTCATTATGGTTTATAAATGTAAATGAACAGAATATAAAAAAAGAAATGGGCGACTGCGATCTCTTTTGGATGAAGTTAAAACTGATCAAGCAATAGAAGAACCTGATTAAATAATGGATATAAATCCTGATAGTGAAAATAAATTTGTGAAAAGCGATGAATATGAAACATTTGAGTAGGAAGGAAAAATTTTAAATGCTACCCAAAAAACTACATCAAGAAAGATATGAAGCCCCAAATGTACCAAACGGACAAAAGCAAGAAAAAGTTCAACATGCAGTTTGTCGATCATTAAAGGACGTTAAAACTACAATAGTTTGAACAAAATATTACAGTTTTGCCTGAAAATATCATTCCTGTAAGGCAGCGTTTCTCAAACTGTGGTGCAAGCCCAACTTGGGAAGCGTGATAACTCTACGAGGGTGGCGCGAGCATATTGAAAAGTCGAAAACAATAGATTATTTAAAAAATTATTAATTTACTAAAAGTAAACAAGCAAAATAAATTTTACATAGTAAAAAATAAAATACACATTTAAAATGGCATCACATACTTATAAATGTATCACTACTGACCAGTGTGTTTTGTAATTAATTTGTTGTTGTTGTCGTGTGTTTATTACTGGGATACATACGAAAGACGTGAGATAGATTAACAGAAACATATAACACAACCACACTAGAATGCAGATTTTATTACAAACGATGATCTCAGCATATACCAAGAAGAGGTGCGCTACTTTTCCTTTCGAGACGGGAATCCATTTCAGGCGAAAGACCGACTTCTTTCCTGAAGAAGATGCAAACAAGTCTTACTCGGGATTCGAACCCGAACCCACTCGGTTACAAGCCGAGGGTCATAGCCACCATACTGGCTGGGGTACTATAATTAATTTAACAATACTATGTTAAGAACAAATTTAATAATTATCATTGATCCCAAAACTTGTCATACATAAAATTATATACAAAGATTAACCTTTATCTTGATAATTTGTATGGTTTATAATTAATCCCTTAACTACCATTTAAAAGTTATGCGATTCACTCCCCTATGCCGCCGTTTCCCGCGTAGGTGCATGTGTGTGATGTATTGGGGTAGGCGGCAGAAAAGTAATAAATAAGCACACACATCTGAAATAAGTGAATTCTTCTGAAACACTGTGAAGGTTCTTTTATTACATTCCAGAGCTTTCGGAACAATTTCATGGATAGCAGTGCACAGAAAAGATCGTACTTCGGAAAGATGTAGATATACGTCCGGGGCAATTAACTCTTTGGCTGAGAAATACGTTTATAAACGCCGGTAGCATTTAAGTGGTTAAAGTCGTATTGTAACTTTAGCGTCAAGTTATATTATTATAGAATTCAATACATTGTTATTGTATGGAGGGGGTGCGATGATAATTATGGTGGAATACAAGGTCCCAAATACTAAAAGTTTTAGAAGTACTGCTGTAATGTTAACGAATATTGTCTGTGATTAGTGTCCTTTATTAAAATTACACACATTTGAAGCATTTTAGTTTAGTTTGATTTGATTATTCCTCAAATTATCAAAGAAAAATTGAAAAGTACTTAAAAGTAGGCAAGAGTATTTTTTCTTGATTGTATTATTCACTGGGATTACGATTTTTATCGTGCGCAATAAAAATAATTTTAAAAAAATTATTGGGCTGTCTCCGTGACCCACACGCAACCATTAACGCTAATATCGAATGCGCGACTTCTCTAGGGTTAAGTGGTCACATCATATATACCTCGCAATGGTCGTGGGTAACCTAGTGGTTAGAGCATCGGACTCCAGACCGAGGACCTGGGGTCGATGCCCGTGCCATAAAATACCCTCCGAATACACACGGTGTACGTGCTCATTAAATGAGTAGGTCTGAAAGCCTTGTGGGCGGTCGTAGCAGATACCATGTGTACAAGGTGCTAGAGAATATTTCACTCCGTTCCAGCTTATGCCTAAATTGTTGAGGTGGAGATAGATGGAGTCGCCATCTATCGTGTAGATGTCCAACCTGTTTCAGGCTCTGGCAGCTTTCCCTTAGGGAAGGACACGCAAACAGCAACGTCTGTCTCGTTATACTGAACTACTCGTACTTTATCTGACTACGTTTACAAGGCTCAAAATTTCAACGTTTTTGGCCGTAAACCAACATTTTTTTTGTTGTTCTTTAATTTTGAGATTATATAAAGATATCGTGTCTCTGAAAACCCTGTGGTAAAAAAGTACAAGATTCTATATTTTTTTTCTACGATTCGTGATCTCTTTTCTATTGAAATTAAATATATATTTAATGCAGATAACAAGCCTCATTAATTCGAGTTGCTGCGAAAATCATTTTATATGAAACATTATTCCTGTTGTAATTTTTGATAATTATTTTATTTACTTTAAATTGTTTTAAGCGGCCCAAAACATTTAAAAGTCTTGAAATTGGCTGAAACATATTGGGTCTACTCAAATATTGTCAGAAAACTGTAGATTAGAATATCAAAGTTCATGTAATACTGTTCTACATGCAGTTTAAAATTACATTAAACTTGACATTAACCCCTTCCAGGTTTATTTTATTTCTGAATTATAGATAAAAAAAATGTCAATGTTTTATGCTTATTTTCCAACATACTTATCATATTAAACATAATAGAACCATTCGCATACAAAATTTCTTCAAATTTTATGTAAAAAAATCTATTCAAATAAATTAGAGTAATTTACCTGTAAGAAAGCCATTTGGCCGAATGGTAGTGTATCGCGCTTTCTCACCTCAGGTTCGAGGTTTTATACTCGGGAAGGGCTTGTTTGACTCAACCTTTCATCCCTCCCACATTGGGTCTATAAATGAGTACCAAACTTGCTTGGAGGACTTAAACAATGCAGATCTCGCTTCAGACTGACCACCTGATCACGCCATCTGCTCATGCACCTCAGCACACAAAAGTCACGTACACTGAGATGGACACAATAGGCCTTGGCCGTCATGGGCTGTTGCACCACTGAGTTTGAGACATTTATCTGTATATCTGGCATTCTGTATGATATAAATCATTCTTTTCTTACCTTCTTACCTTTACTGTCTCTCTTTGAGCACAAAATAACACAATGTTGTGTTGAATCAATTTTCTTTCCTGTTGGAGGAATGTAGTGAACAAAGTGTCTTTCAGACAAGAATGAAGGGAGGTACTTAGCAGAAGGACGTTCTCTTTTTGCAGAAAATTCCTCCGAGTGGCACTTGCCAATTGTTCAAAACCCTAAAAAGCACATGAGATATAATTCGGGAGAGACCGAATGCACAGTGTAAATTTTCCCAGTAACCGAGCTACACTCGGATAAGTGAGGGTGGTACGTTTTGGCGACATGAGCTCAGCTTGGGAAAAGAAGCGAAGGGTTTAAAACTTGACTGCGATTTATCATCATGAAACCGATTCTCCTTTTGGGTCAAATACATTTACAGGTCAAATACCTTGAAATATGACTGCGTATATCAGAGCAAGCACATTTCTTTAGAATTGCTCAAACATATAACAATTGCCTAAATTATAATGTTAAGATTCTTTGATGAAATAATTTTAAAAATCAGAAAATGCACAAAAATATCTTAAATTAAATTATATTATATTAAAAATTTTGGTATTTAAAAAAAAGACTGAAGCTATCCCGACTGATTTTCTTGAATGTACAGTTAAATGTTAGAATATAGTTCAAGTTTTTTGGAATCTTTATTGGGCATGATGCCTAAACATTGATACGTTTGCAAGTTTCATGCTCCACTATCCTCTTCCGGGATATGTACTGACCATTCTTTATTAGAAATTTAGATGTAAAGGGTGTTTTTTAGAGGTATAGAACTTTAAATTGTAATAAAACAACGATGTATTATTCGATTGACATGAATTTTTTTTATTCGAAAGATAATATTGTGGCATTACATTTTAAATATGATTTCTGGCATAGGACTATCACGGTTGGCTCGGATGTAGTCCAATCTGGACGTCCAATTTTCGATGACTTTTTCCAACATTTGTGGCCGTATATCGGCAATAACACGGCGAACGTTGTCTTACAAATGGTCAAGCGTTTGTGGCTTATCCGCATAGACCAATGACTTAACATAGCCTCACAGAAAATAGTCTAGCGGTGTTAAATCACAAGATCTTGGAGGCCAATTCACAGGTCCAAAACGTGAAATTAGACGGTCACCAAACGTGTCTTTCAATAAATCGATTGTGGCACGAGCTGTGTGACATGTTGCGCCGTCTTGTTGGAACCACAGCTCCTGGACATCATGATTGTTCAATTCAGGAATGAAAACGTTTGTAATCATGGCTCTATACCGATCACCATTGACTGTAACCTTGTGGCCTTCATTGTTTTTGAAGAAGGATTCCACTAGCCCATAAAGCGCACCAAACAGTCAGTTTTTCTGGATGTAACGGTGTTTCGACATACACTTGTGGATTAGCTTCACTCCAAATGCGGCAGTTTTGTTTGTTGACGTAGCCATTCAACCAGAAGTGCGCTTCATCGCTAAACAAAATTCGTTTATGAAAATCGGGAACATCGGCAATCTCGTTTTAGGCCCATTCGACGAATCTACGCCTTGCTTGATGATCGTTTTGATGAATTGCCAAACCAAACTGAGAATAAATCACTTGACAGCTGTTAAATCGGTCGCCATCTTGGAAAGTAATGACAACTTAAACTTCTATACCTGGAAAAAAACACTCTTTATTATACTTAATATATATATATATAGATATAGATATATATATATAGATATATATATATATATATATATACTTTACATAATTTATAAAAATTATATTTAAAGTTTAACAAATAAATATGCTAACATAGATGTTAGAATATCTGTCTCTAATTGTATTTAATTTTTTATAGTTTTGCACTTAACTTATCTTTGAATAATGTCAAATACCCACTTTTTTGTTTAGTATTCCAACTTGAATATCTGAAGAAATCCAGATAAATTAGTCGAATTTTTAACTGGAAACTTTTTGAAAATCCCTGACTTAAGTTTAATTAGATGTTCCTATTATTACATAAGAATGTTCCAGCAATAAGATTAATTATTCAGAATTAATTATTTTTAATGGGGTATAAGATAAGAAAATAATGAATATGATAAATTCCACCTTTTATATATACGAAGAAATAGTGTACGTGCCGAAAAAAAGGTCCAAAAGAACTCCTCCGGTTATTGTACTGTGACTTCCACAAAAAGAAAAAATACATACAGTTTTTGTGGAATTTCACCAAATAGCTTCTCGAATTCCTTTATAATTTGCTTCCATAAACACACTACCTAATTTTCCCTAATTATTGCTCATCACAAAAATACGATAAACCTGAATTAATACAAAAAACCCTCACCCCATTAAAAGATTTGAGCCCTTCAATGATCTAAAGAGTTATTAGTGCATTATCACCAAAGTAGCCAAAAATAAAACCAAATTCTATACATCACTTTCACTAATGTACTGAGGAGTTGCAGAAATTACATGTAAATTTAATCTCACGAGATTAATATGAAGTACAAAAAAGAAGCATACAATGCATGATGACGAGCTAAGTATCCTGAATTGCGAGTTAGAGAAATTCACTTGAGGCTATTACCAGCTTTTAGCGTTATTAAAAAAACATTTGCGATTTAAAAGCTTTGCAGATATAGATACAGTGCTCGTTATGGTTGCAAATGCTTTGTGCTTCTGCATCTGAGTGGGTAAATAAGATAGATGCGCTTAGGATTGAGATATGTAGCTTTTGAAAAAAATTTGTTCTTAAAAGGATTTTGAGTATGGAATTATAAGTGATTTTCAGAGAATGTGAATAAATAATTTTTTCTAATGATGAGTTCTGTATTGGTTAGTGAGTTTTAATAATTAAACCTCACTCAGCATCTGAGAGACAGAGAATTTGAATAAATAATTAAAAATCCATTATGAATTTTATATTGATCAATTGATAACTATTTTCCCGTCATCTTATCAGGGATTTTTTTTCAATAGCTTTTGCCTCAAAAACAAGTAAAAAAACCAAAGTTGATATCCTTTCAGTAAAACTGATTGAGTCGCCTATCCTGTATAGAGGTTAGCGACGTTGACTGATGTACCGTAGGGCCTGGGTTCGAATTCCGGAGAAGGCATGGATGTTTGTAAATGTACATTGCCTTTGCGGCATAGGAGTACCCTAAATAGCCATCGACCCGCAAGTAATTTCGCAAGGTTGGTGAAAGCGTAAGAGATGTGGAAGACCCCTGACCCCCTCCAGGGTGTTCTTCCTCAAAGTTGGAGTAGAACCGTCGAACTGTCACCTGCATGGTGCTCAAGGCTATGGCTAACGACAGGCGTATATCTAGCCTCTACCATGATGAATTTCGTGGGCCTGGATCTGACACAGTCGATATCAGGTGGCATACGAAACAACAATAAAACTGGTTGAAAATGTATTAGGTCTTTTCCTTCTAGATAATTGCTTAGCCTAGAAAGAGTGTATAACTAACCCAGAAGCGAACACGCAGGGCACTGAGTCACCCCAGACTGACAAAATCTTTAATTCTGGGAAAACTATTTACTAATACCAATGGCCTTGTCAGTATCCTCCTATTTTACAGTCTTCTTGGGAAATCAAATGTATTTGTGATATATCTCCCTCTTTTTTTTTGGAAGTGGCAAACGTTTTCTTCAATCTTAATACATATGGTGACTGGGTTTACCGTGTGATCACTTTTGTTCCCAAATATTTTCTATGAACAGGTTAGATTTTTTCCCTGTGAACGACTTAGTGGTTTTGATTTGTGTGTTGTACGACTCATTATGGTTTGTACATGAAAGTAAAGAGAATATGAAATGTAAATGAGCAGAATATATTGAAAGAAATGGGTATGTGTGCATTCTCTATTGGCTGAGTCGAAACTGATCAAGCGAAGGAAGAATCTGATGAAAAAATAGATATTAATCACATGACAGCGAAAGTAAATTTAAGAAAAGGGATGAACTTGAAAGAAAAGTTTTCAAATGCTACCTAAAGAACTTTGTCAAGAAAGATATGAAGCTTCAAGTGTACCAAGTGCAAGTACTGCACAATGTCAAAAAGATGAAAGCGAGAAAAAATTTAACATGCTGTTTGTCGATCATCAAAAAGCAATAAAACTACAATAACTTGAAAAAAATGACTCTTTTGCATGCAAATATCATTCCTCTAATGTTCGCGAAATGTGTCTGGGATTTGTGTCATTTATTAAAGTGACTCATATTCGAAACATTTTAGTTCAGTTTGATTGGATTTTTTTCCCAAATTATCTGAGGGAAATTGAAAATTCCTGAAAAAAAAAAAGGTAAATATACTTTCTCTTAATTAAATTATTCACTGGAATTACTTTTTTGATGGTGTACATTAAAAATAATTTTAAGAAAAGATTTGGGGTGACTCAGTTCCCCCGTGTGACCACTAACGTTAGTATCGCCCTTCTCTCGGGTTAAGAGATAAAACAGATTCCTCGCTTTCAAATCTCTTGCACAAAGCATAACAATCTTAAAGAGTTCCAGTAAAAAAGGATACAATTAATTAATTGATTGATTTGATTGATTTATTATTAACGTCGCACTGTTTTAGCTACACGAGGGCTTTTGGCGACGGACCACGTAATTTTGAACCATGGTCAAGTGACGTGGACGACACCTGAGCTGGCACCCCCCTCTCCTAACTTCCACACCACACCAACGGGAGGACGTTTCAGCTCTCGACAGATTTATCGTGCATCGCTGCCCTACACGGCGGGTCTTTAGTGGTACGGGGCTCGAACTCGTGACAAGGCAAGCCACGGTCCGATACCTATACCACTCGGCTACCGCGGCCACAAATTAATTAATTGAAGTAACGTAATAGAAAAAAAATTACGTTTATTGGAAAAAATCATGCTCATACGCTTATAAATACATAGCATACACGTGTTATAAACGTTTACAGCACGTATTATAGTATACACGTATGTTAAAAATAGTGATTGTTCAACAAAAATGAGTAAAATAATGAAATGTCAATGAGAAACAAAAAATAAATGATTATTATTTTACAAAACGCGAAAAAAACTTATTTTTACAATTCTATAGTTCAAGGATTATATGAATTTTTTTAAAATGTAACGGGATTAGAAGCATTTTGTGCATCTAATCCCGTCATTTAATCCTTATGCATCTTGTTAATTTTGATTCGAAATCTGAAAGTATAAACAATTTTCGTCTAGATATAATTCTTTGAGATTTAAAATTAAATAACTCGATTCCTGTACAGATCATTTAAAAAAAATACGATTTCAAAAAGTATTAATTTTTTAAATTTTCATCATAATTTCAAAAATTATAAGCATTTGAATATAAGAAACTTTTCTGTAAGAACTATTAAATAAATCTTACATTGCGCATGTTTTTTGTAAAATAGCAGCGTTTGATGTATAAAACTAGGATTATGAAATGTATATTGTGCTCGTTTAACCCTACGTAATTTTAGTATTACATATCTTTTTTATTTTAAAAAAGTTGAAAAATATTAAATTTAAAGATAAAAATTATGTATTTTTAAAAATATTTTTTTATTATTCTATTTATAAAAAAATACTGCAGTGTAAAAGGTATATTAGTTTAAGTTGGCAACTTATTGCTCGTAATGATGGCTAATATTTTAAAATATCATGTCAACGTAAAACTTAATATCTTTTACAGTTTTTTTTTGGCAATTCATAAAAACGATCATCATTAAGGCGTAGATTCGTCGAAGATGCCACATTTAATCGAGATTGCGATTGTTACATTTTCAAAACGAAATAAAAAGTTTAGCGAAAAAGCGCTTTATTTTTCTTTTTGAATGGCTACGTCATACAAACAAATTCTCTTCTTTGTATTGAAAATAAATAATAAATTTATGTTAAAAAATTCATTTACATCCAGGCAAACATTTTCGTGCGCTTTATGGAGCTAGTGGAATCCTTCTTCAAAAACGATAAATGCCACAACGTTACAGTCAATGTAAATATAAAAATAAGACAAACTTTGACAAATTGCCGAATTAACAATAACTATGAAAAAATAATTAAATTCTCTTATAAGACGTTTTTAGTAACATGTCCAGCAGCTCGTGCCACAATCGATTTATGAAGTAGTAGTCGATTTCAGCCCTGCATATCACGTTTTGGACCCCTGTACCATCCTTACAAAAATCTTGTGATTTTACACCGCTAGACTATTTTCTACGATAATATCATTGTTATAAAATGAAAAAAAGCCTAAAGTTCATTTCATTTATTTCGCCGTGTTATTGCATTCCCACAAATATTGGGGACAATGTCATCGAAAATTTCCATTGCTGCACTGTTATGGCCGTTTCATATGCCGTATATTTAAAATGTATTTCCACAAGATTATTTTTCGAATATAGAACTTTAAATTGCAATAAAACAACGATGTTTTATTCGATTGAAAATTTTTATTCGAAAAATAATCTTGTGTCAAAATTACATTTTAAATATATTCTTAGTGTACAAATCAACGTATTGGCTCGTATGTAGCTAATATTTTAACGTCCAATTTTCGAACGTAAAACTTTTATCTTTTACAAATTTTGGCCGTATATCGGCATATAATAATTTTTAAATTTTGTCTTCCAAATGGTCAAGCGTTTGTGACTTATTGCATAGACCAATTGAAATTTACAAGCCCACAGAAAATAGTCTATTTGTTAAATCGCAAGATCTTGGAGGCCAATTCACAGGTCCAAAACGTGAAAATAAATCATAAACGTGTCTTTCAATAATTCATTTGGCACGAGCTGTGTGACATCATTGCGCCGTCTTGTTGGAACCACGGCTCCTGAACATCAAAAAATGTTCAATTCAGGAATGAAAAAGTTAGTAACCACGGCTCTATACCGAAAACCATTGACTGTAACGTTCTCTTTAATCGTTTTTGAAGAATTTTCCTCCAGCCCATAAAGCGCAGGAAACAGTCAGTTTTCTGATTTCAGCAGTGTTTCGACATACACTTGTGGATTAGCTTCACTCCAAATGCGGCAAAAAATTTTAATTTTAACTATATTCATACCATAATATACATTGTTAAAAAAATTCGCTTATGAAAATCGGGAACAACGTTCAATCTCGTTTTGGGCCCATTCGACGAATTATGCCTTGCATTGATCATATTTAAAATGTAATGCCACAAGATTATTTTCTTAATAAAAAAATTCTGTCAATGTTAATAATACATCGTTGTTTATTGCATTTAAAGTTCTATACATTAAAAAACACCCTTTACATTGCTAATATCTTATTTAAAAGAACAAGCATGCTTATAAACTTTAAATATGAGGAACGGAATATTATAAAAGTTGAGCTCACCATTTTAAATGCTCACTAGATCGAAAAATAAAGCCATTAAAGACGATTAATTCAGATAAATCCACAAGCAACACTCAATGTCGGACCAGAGACTTCACACTAATGGCTCAAAATTGTCATCTATCGACGCATATAAGTACTATCTTAACAAACTGGCGTCTTCCCCGAATTACCTTATATTTTAAACACTTTACACTTTTTTGAAAACTCATTCCTTTTTAAATATTGAAATATTTAATTTTAATCTCAAAGAACCCTAATCTAAAATTGTTTATATTTTCAGCTCTCGAGACAAAATTAACACACTCTTGAGACCTCTTAATCTTAAAAAATGATTAAATAAAATGTAACAAGAAAGGGGAAGTTCCCTTTAAATTTATATAATATTAGAATCGTGTTAAATTCTAGGGAGTACACGGTGTGTAAATGATGCTCGAAATAAAAGCACAGGTGTTTCAGCCCCGCACTGTTACGTAAAGACAAAGAAGAGCAACAAAGAGAAAATGGTAAACATAAATATTCTATTTTTAATGAATTCGATTATTCATTTTAATACTTTTTATATTCTATTGTTTAAAATGTTTCTTAAAAATTTTAGCAATAAAGTATTTTTTTATTGAAAAAAATAGTTAACGTCCATTAAAAAAAAACAAATAATTTGCAAAACTTTTTTAAAAATTTTAAATACAGTATAAGTTACCCTAACGCTTATAAAAAAACATCAATACATCACATTCCTCACTATAATAAGTATAACCAAACATGTATGACACAACAAAATGTTGTCAAAAGATTTTATTTCTCAATTATGCTACGCCGAATAGCATAATTTATGACATTGAAAATTTAATGATCTTCCGAAAACTTACACAGAAAGATTACAACAGATAAAAATAGAATCATTTGTTCACGGGATGGGTGGGGAACAGAATACAAGAGAGTAAGGGAGAAGTCCAGGATGATAGATCTTTCGGCGCCAGACTGTCACGTGTTTTGACGAACGGCAACAAACTGCTTCGAGAACACTTTCGGGAAAGAAATAAAGAAATTATTAGAGGTAACACAGAACAATAGGTCGTGAATTACGACATTCATAATTTGTTAATAGTATATGTAAAGGGTTTTCTTCAATTTATTTTACGATAGTTTGATAAGCATACAAGTAATTTCATAAAAACTCCTTTTTTAATATGGATAGAAATTATCGGGATATGTAGTGTTTCATACATACGTATGAAAAATTAAGTTGTTTTTAAAGTCATTCACCATTTCAGCAAAAATTAACATTTATTTGAAATAAATAAATTTAACAAATTATAGTTATGCTTTATGAAAGGTTCACAAGAAATTAATAAAACATTTCAGTTGAAGGATTTTAGTAGCTTTAAATCAAGATTGAATTTAACATCTTATAACTTTGATTCAATAAAATTGGTAAACAAGAGGAAAATAAAAAAAATTATCTCCCCCTCTCTATGTCTCTTTGTCTGTCATGCTGATAATTAAAAATTAAGTTATGCCTTTTTGTACTGTAAATATTTTAAGTGTAAATATTTGTAATTTTTTTCCTATTGCTTTGATAAAATATTTAACCATCATCAAGTAACTTGACAAATCAAAAATATACTAAAGTACAAAACAATTATATAAGCACTATCACAAACACATTATAGTGGCTGGTATAGGGGTTGGTGATGTTGACTGAGGTGCAGTAGGGACTGGGTTCGAATCCTGGAGGAGGCATGGATGTTTGTAAATGTATAGTGCCTTCGCGGTATGGGGTACTGTAAATAGCCGTCGAGCTGCAAGTCCTTTCGTGAGTTTGGTGGTAGGCCCCTGAGTACCCCCAAGGTGTTCTCCTTCAAAATTGGGTTGAAACCTAGCAAACTCGTACTGTCACCTGCATGGTGCTCAAAGCCAAGGATAACGACAAGCATAAAAATCTAGCACTTGTCGCGATGAATTTCGTGGTCTCTGATCTGATGTTACTGTCGATCAGGTGGCATAAGTAACAATAACAACAAATACATTAACATTAAACAATTGATGCCTCGAATATTCATTAATATAGAAAGAAACTTTGCGCTATATTCCTAAGCATAGTAGTGGTTGCATACAATCTTATTCTTTGCAAGATAAAATAATGCTTTCAAATTTAGAAAATAATATTCTTATCACTGTAAAAAGTTATATAATTAGAAAATATAGCTAATAAAAAACGAATAGCTTGTGTTTTTCTTTAAAAAGTTGGATTATTGATATCTTTGTTAGAAATTAAGATAAATACTAAATCCTTGTTTAGATTTAGAATTTAACCCTTTCCTAGGCATTGGGAGGATTACTTCCCGTCTACATGATCTTACAAAATACACCTGTGAGAATCGCAAAAACCATTATAATAGATTAGCCTTGCTATTATAACGATGATGAGACTAATTCCGGTTTAGATTTGTGCTACTGCACATAATCCAGTTATAATGACTCTGTAAATCGGACAAAAAAAGATGATACTAAATAAAAATTCCCTTGTCCAAAAGCTGTATATAACGATGTCATGGGAGGGGTTGATCCTTAGATCAAAGAAAATAAAGATACCAAATAAGAAGATTTGTAAAATGGTGGCATCATGTATTTTATTTTTTTATTAACCTTGCCATCATAAATAATTTCATACTGTGGCAAGGGAACAAAAGAAACAGAAGTTTAGACCAGCTAACATTCCGTACAGGATTAGTTCGTCAGATAATACACGGATATTCCTCAAGAAAAAGAAAGGACGTCCTTCTAGCTTCCAAGAAAAGAAGTGTGTAGTTCCGGATAATGTACGCTTAGCTAGTGGGGGAAATCATATGCAAAAGTGGTTTCCAAAGATAGACGATGTAGGAAATGTCGCAGAAAGGGACAAGAAAAGAGAAACCTCTATATGAGTGCAAACTGCGATGTCCTCATGTACATTGCAACATGCTTCTCTTTTCATGTCAAACAATCCCCATTCAGTTTAATTTTCTTTATGACGGTGAATGATTCTTTGGGAGAAGTAATTAAAATTTTAATGTAAACATAAAATTTGGCAAAATAGAATATATTTCCTTTAATGCTATTGTTTGTTAATAAAACATAAAGACTGTGAGAAATTCAAAAGAGAAATAAATGACCGTGAATGGGTTTTAAAAAGTATGAAATAAAGTTTCAGTGTCGTCTTTAAAATCCATTTAAAATTAAAGTGTTGATTAACAACTATATTAGTACTTATATTATCAGCATTTCTAATTTTACTAAATCTAACCATATTGATACATAGATCGGAACTCGAGAATTTTATGCTACCAGTTTAAAGATTAAACACTTTTTGAAAAGCGATGAAAATTTATTACCGAAAAACAATCCTTAAAATACAGGGTATAGCAAAAGAATTCTCACAGAAGGGTTTCGTGGTTTCTACAGAGCTTAGACATAATTATCAGTGCCTAAAAATACAAACATGAAATGATAAAAATTTTATTCGCAAGTACTCGGTTGATCGTAGCAACTCTTCAACAGTCAAAACAATACTGACTCAGCTTCAGCGAGTGAGTCCAATTTATAGTAGCACGGATCTCCAATTTATAGTAAAGCGAATCTTTCTCGAAAGATTCGCTATCGTCATAGATCATGATATTAGTAGATTTCTCCAGTAATTTCCAGAAGCATCCAAAAGACAGCCAAGTCACCAAAAATGGTCACCAATTCATCACATTTGGTCACCAAAAATGATGCTAACTTGGATGTATTGCCATTATTTCTCCAAGTTTCGATTGAAACGTCATTATAATGTAAGGAGCAGCGTTGCTTGCGAATATTACAATTTTGGCATAAAACAAATACAGCAGAAAAATAATATTAGTACATTAAATATCTAGATATGAATTATTTACACAATTTTAAGTTAAGCATTAATTACAAAACATTCGTAACAATATATATACATATGTATGTATGTATGTATGTATGTATGTATGTATGTATGTATGTATGTATGTATGTATGTACTGATTCCTCAGAAAGAAACAAAATAAAAATATGTCATTTCTTTAAAAAAAAATTAATAATCAAATATTAACATTTTTTGACAAATTACTTATTTAGCTTCACTAAATTATTTTATAACATGAATTGTGTGTGTGATTTCTTTCACAATAAACATTTTAGCCGTGATAAGATATTTCTTCTGAAAACTGTGACTGTACAATGCAAAATTCATTGATTTTTAAAATATATAGCCAAAGCAATATAACTATGGGTCCAGTTTATAACATTTCTAAATTTATAATCAGATGTATCGATTTCTTTAAAAAGGAGTTTCGCTCTTTATCCCTTTTTTTAGGTAATTGTGATACCTTCATAAAATGATCGCAAAGGAGACATAAATCAACGGAATCAAAAACCAAATATAGAGTTGGAAACGAAAAATTGAGAAACTAAGTAATAATGGCAGTGATATTTTCCCCCTCAATTCCTCCGTTTATTGGATGGCCATCATTTCCTTTTATGCAAATGAGATACACGGCTGGGAAAACTTCTAGCGAAGTTATATTTTTTTGTCAAACAATGAATGGATTTTTCTCGTCTACTTTTTCTAGCGCATATCCCTCTTTATCGCAGGTGTTATTTCTTTTCTATTTAAAACTCCAATGAAGAATTCCAGGAAAGTTCTATCTTTTCTCTCACATACTTATTACTATTACCTTTTTTTACAAAAATCATAATTTATTTTTGTAAAAATAACGGAGTTTTCATATAAAATTAAATTTGCATTGCATATACATTTAAAACAAAAGGAAGTGTCCTTAATATTTTAACTGTCATGCCCGAAATTATCTCGTGTATGGCATGAGTGCTCCAAAATGTCACACCCGAGATTATCCCGTGAACGGCACGAGTGCTCCAAACTGTCACAGATTATTCCGTATACGGCATAAGTGCTCCAAAATGTCATGCCCGAGATTATCCCGTATACAGCATAAGTGCTCCAAAATGTCATACCCGAGATTATCCCGTGAACGGCACGAGTGCTCTAAAAAGCCATGCCTGAAGTTATCTCGAGAAGGGCATTAATGCTCTAAATTGTATCCAAATATTAATCGGGGGAATTTTCTGAGGGCATCTTATTGTTATAATCGAATACGTATCACATGAAATTTGTTTTCGCTGAATATTTTTGTCAAACACTAATCTACATCGGGAATAGTTAATTTGGGCTCAGTTGAATAGATGGTGTTTCAAGAGCAATATTCATGATACTTCCTCAATCAACCTCAAAAATAAGAAAATAAGGACTTCTAAGTCAAAGATTGTTTTT
The DNA here is from genome assembly GCA_019973935.1 of Trichonephila clavipes. Lineage (NCBI taxonomy): Eukaryota > Metazoa > Arthropoda > Arachnida > Araneae > Nephilidae > Trichonephila > Trichonephila clavipes. Next base: position 61,562 of record BMAU01016329.1, on the reverse strand, counting down.
GACTACGGTCTAACTATGGGTGGTTTATATCGCTAGGATCAAGAATTATTCTTTCATCTGATAATCCGAAAACGCCAGAAAAAATATTAATAACAAGATATCTTTGCATTTACTGGACAAGGTACTCTGGAATTTAATTTGCTTTATAAAAATATCCCTTTAAGACCCAACCCACATGAACGTGCGGGTTAGATATTCTTATACGTTTTTGTTTCTGGAATAGTCGTATGTAAGAAAATCGCGATTCTAACGATTGAGCCAGTCACTATTAAGTGTAAAGTGTTCCTTTTTATAAACAGACGGTGTTTGTGTTCCATGTTTTACTTTCAGCTGGCAAATCTAGTTTTGTTTTCAAATACAAAGAAAACACTTCTTTTTAACTGTCGTGAAAAGGTAATTATCAATATATTTCTAATTGCTTGGTTACAAATTTTTGTATTAATGTTTAAATAATCATAAAATACAAAAAAATATTAGTTATACTCTATTAATGTCGCTTCTAGGACTCAGGATTTCGTTACCCGCACGATCGTGCGGGTTGGGCGTTACTTTAGTCACTACAGTTGTAAAGGTAAGTAAAGGGTGTTTTTTTAGAGGAATAGAACTTTAAATTGTAATAAAACAACGATGTATTATTCGATTGACATGAATGTTTTTTATTCGAAAGATAATCTTGTGGCATTACATTTTAAATATGATTTCTGGCATAGGACTGCCACGGCTGGCTCGGATGTAGTCCAATCTTGACGTCCAATTTTCGATGACTTTTTCCAACATTTGTGGCCGTATATCGGCAATAACACGGCGAATGTTGTCTTCCAAATGGTCAAGCGTTTGTGGCTTATACGCGTAGACCAATGACTTTACATAGCCCCACAGAAAATAGTCTAGCGGTGTTAAATCACAAGATCTTGGAGGCAAATTCACAGGTCCAAAACGTGAAATTAGGCGGTCACCAAACGTGTCTTTTAATAAATCGATTGTGGTACGAGCTGTGTGACATGTTGCGCCGTCTTGTTGGAACCACAGCTCCTGGACATCATGATTGTTCAATTCAGGAATGAAAAAGTTAGTAATCATCGCTCTATACCGATCACCATTGACTGTAACGTTGTGGCCTTCATCGTTTTTGAAGAAGTACGGACCAATGATTCCACCAGCCCATAAAGCGCACCAAACAGACAGTTTTTATGGATGTAACGGTGTTTCGACGTACACTTGTGGATTAGCTTCACTCCAAATGCGGCAGTTTTGTTTGTTGACGTAGCCATTCAACCAGAAGTGCGCTTCATCTCTAAACAAAATTCGCTTATGAAAATCGGGAACAATGGCCATCTCGTTTTGGGCCCATTCGACGAATCTACGCCTTGCTTGATCATATTTAAAATGTAATGCCACAAGATTATCTTTCGAATAAAAAAAAATCTTGTCAATCGAATAATACATCGTTGTTTTATTGCAATTTAAAGTTCTATACCTCTAGAAAAACACCTTTTACTTACCATGCGAATTTTCTTCTCTGTTTCAATAATTTTGATGAAAGCCTACATAAAAATGAAATATATAGTTATATAATTAATACCAAATTTTCATGGATGAGTCCCTTTCTTTTTCTCTCTCTCCTTTGCAATTAATTCTATGGCAATTATTTATTAATAGTATGGCATTTTTATCCCCCCCACAGGTATCAGCATCCTTCCTCTCCCCCCCCAAAAAAAATATGGGTTTTCCGGTGGGAGTTTGTATGGTGTGGTTTAAATATATATGTGTTTTTAAATTATAAAATTTTCTGATACATTTTAGTATTTTCCATGGAATAATTTTTTAACCCAAAACTTTTTCAGGTGTCTCAAAGGAGAAGAATTCTCACAGAAGAAATTTTTCAATTGATGAATAAATCAGATTGAACTTAGATCAGAACTTAGTGATCTCTCGGATGGTGACAATGCTGCGAACAAAACATATGAATCGCGTATACTGGAAGGAGAATCAAGTTCAAATGAAAGCAATGAAGAAAAACATGAGAATATTTGAAATGGAAAGACAATTTTGAACCAGTCTTTACCAAAAAAGTCTCGTGAACACATTCATTACATTGATTTAGCAGTTTCAAATTCTTGGTTTCTGTGCAAACAAGATGCAAAATCTAATAAAATTCCTCTGAAAATCAAAATGGATCGTTTAAAATTTAAGTTAGAGATAATTGAAGTGTTATCAGCCTCTCTACCTGCTAACAAAAGTATTTTAATTGATTATGAAGATAACATAGTATTGTAATTCCACTCGAAAATAGATAGAAGCGTTATAATCCACCTGCTATTAATGTCATGGTTTTTATCCTGGTCATTCCAGGATAAAAAGCTCGACATGTACAGCCATTTTCGATGTGTTGATGACAATTCAAGGAATCGCAAGTGCAGATTTGAAAACTACGAATGCAGTTCGAAAACACGTTGTGAAAATGCTATAGTTATTTATACCTGTCAAAAACATAATAAAAGATTTTTGCAGTAAATAAATAATGAATTAATAAAAGAGAGTGAATTGTACATCAATAATTTCCTTATTTGTAACAATTTTAGTAGAATTAAGCTTGTTTCTTCTATCCACTTAGAGCTAACAATGTATAACTCGTAAAAGTTCATGGGTGACCTGTTTCACAGATAACGCCAACCCGCACGATCGTGCGGGTACCGTCTACATTCCAGGGGGAGAGCGGGAATTTTTTTGGTATTTTTCCCGAGGTCATTGGGATTCATATAGTATTAATAACCAGAAGAATTTGATATTTGAAGATAAAAATAATTCGAGTCTTAAAGGGTTATAGTAGGGATATCTCATTTTTTGAATTTAGATTCCAAGTTGTAGAACAGCTTTTACATAAATATGATGATGCGGGTTCTTAAAGAAAGAATCCTGACAGACCACTTACACTAGATAATCCTGCCCGTCTTAGTGAACTCCTGCGCAATGTCAGTTTATAAGACAATGCAAAGTTTGTTGTTTAAAAATAGATGCAGATGGAAAAGGAAAGATAAGATATGGAATGGATAAGAAAGAAAACCTACAATTATCTCTCTCTCTCTCTCGTGTAATGATTCGGAGATGGTTTGTGCTTGGGAAAGTGTTTCCAGTTATACCACTCAAAACTGAATGACTAAACTACGAAAATGTATTCATTTTTATTTTATTTTATTTTTATTTTTTTTAGAAAATAAACATTACATTGAACAATACATTAGAAAAGAACTTTACCACTGCCAAGGTGTGAGGCAACCATCTAAAGCGAATATGCAGTTGCTACAAAACCTTAAAAATGTTTATGCATGTAATTCAAAGTTACAATTTTTAACGACTAAGTATAGTTTATTTAGCGCTTTGACGAGTCTTCTTTTTTAATTTTAAACCATAATTATACAAAGTATGGCAAATAAGTTTTAAGACTGTGTCCGTAAAAAGAAATGGAAACGAGAAATTAATTCCTGTTTTGGTTTTTTATTCAAAATAGGATCCTCCAGCTTCAATACACTTGTTATAGCGATTTATTAAGGAATCGAACGCGTGTTGTAAATCACTTTGTGGAATGGCCTACAAAGCATGCGTCGAAGCTACTTGTAAGGTCAAAATATCCTCAAAATAACGCCCTTTTAATTTCATTTTAAGTTTTGGGAACAAGGAGTAGTTACGGGGTTCTAAATCAGGAGAATATGGTGGATGGTTCAACACACAGTATTTTTTGCCTAAAATCGACGAACAACAAGGAAGATGTGACTGGGTGCATTGTCGTGTAAAATAACACCAACTGCTTTCCGTCCAATATTCTGGACGAATGCAACGAATTCTGGCCATCATCTGTGTGCGTGCGTGCGTGTGTGTGTGTGTGTGTGTGTGTGTGTGTGTGTGTGTGTGTGTGTGTGTGTGTGTGTCTGTGTGTGTGTGTGTGTGTGTGTGTGTGTGTGTGTGTGTGTGTGTGTGTGTGTGTGTGTGTGTGTGTGTGTGTGTGTGTGTGTGTGTGTGTGTGTGTGTGTGTGTGTGTGTGTGTGTGTGTGTGTGTGTGTGTGTGTGTGTGTGTGTGTGTGTGTGTGTGTGTGTGTGTGTGTGTGTGTGTGTGTGTGTGTGTGTGTGTGTGTGTGTGTGTGTGTGTGTGTGTGTGTGTGTGTGTGTGTGTGTGTGTGTGTGTGTGTGTGTGTGTGTGTGTGTGTGTGTGTGTGTGTGTGTGTGTGTGTGTGTGTGTGTGTGTGTGTGTGTGTGTGTGTGTGTGTGTGTGTGTGTGTGTGTGTGTGTGTGTGTGTGTGTGTGTGTGTGTGTAATTTAATTTAGATCTATAAATCAAAATTTCCTATTTAACTTTTACTTTCCATAACATATTCTTCGAGTCTTAAATTAAACACTTAACTATTTCCTCAGAAAAGATATTATAAACATAACAATTCAAATCCAAGCTGATTAAATTTTATAGTCTTCGTATGTACGGGTCCACACTTTACTTTCAAATCTAAAACACAAACTAAAAAATGTTACTTGACAATTCTGAAAATACCGTAAAATCTGGCGCACCCCCTTTTTGTTCTAACGTGGGGCTCTTATGTTTTTAAGTCATTTATTCGAGGTACTATCAACGGCTTTTAAAAAATAGCACACTTCTAGACTTGCAGCTTTTAAAGTTCATAAAATATTTCATTTCTTTAAAATAAACAGTATTTCGATGTAAAAAGAAGTGAAATTATCTTAATGTTCATATCTTTTTATTTTATTTTTAAAGCTATCTTTCGTATAACGCGTACCACTTAACTTCGATTTTATTTTTGTGTTAAATGTGTGCGTTACACGCCGAATTTTACGGTAAGTCTATTGCCCAATTAGTATTTTCGGAATCCAATCGGGTTTCTTGGTGCTCGTTTTCTCTCAATGAAGGATGTGTTGACTGCTCGCTGAATAAACTGTATTCTGCAAAAAGTTCTTGGTGCTGACTTGAAATATCATATATATATATATATATATATATATATATATATATATATATATATATATATATATAAAATATATATATATATATATTCAATAAGCCCATAAAACTACTACATGAAAAAAACAAAATCAACTATCTCAGTTTTTAAGAAATGCAAAAAGATTTCCTAAAATGAAACTCCACAGATAAACGGATCGTTTTTAAAATTATCTATCTCGAAATCTTACAAAATCGATGAAGGTCAATTTTTAAGAAACATTAACCGAATTAATGAATAGGCGAATTGATTATATATATTTTTTCTTTGGAATCCTAAAATCTTCTTAATATGATAAGTTTGAGATTTTTACATTTTCAAATTGTACAGATTATAACCATTCTAAAAATACCTTACTTTAACCACTAGATTAATTAGAAGCCCTTAAAACCTATTTTTAAATAATCATTGAAGCTGGACCACGCCCATTTAAATGGCGAAAAATGTAAACAAAGCATTTTGTTTTTACTGAAAAGTTGAAGGAATGATGGAAATTAAAACTTTTAATCCAAAATTGTTAAAAAAAGCTTTTACATGGTGGTACAAAAAATCCCAATGAAAGTGTAAACAACGTAATATGGTCTCATGTACCGAAGAAAATATTTGTACAAAGAGAAGTATTATCATTGGGTACATAAGATGAAATTTCATCATTTAATACGGAAAATATATTAAAACCAGAAATTTTGAGAAAACATAATATTGAGCCTGGTGATTACATGGTACACAGGCAATGGAGCACCTCGGCAAACAGAGGCTGTTAAAGGCTAAATACTCATCCTTTAAAAAAGTAAAAGAAGTAAGGAATGCAAAAGACTTAAGGTATCCGACTACGTTCGGAACCGTGATTTTCTAAAGAGCATTAATGGATACTTTTCATGATATTTAGTGTCACTTAGATTAGAATATATGCATAAAATTATTTTAAGGATATTTTGACAAAAGAAATTTATTTAAAAACAATATTTTGGCAAAAAATTAACTTAGAATAATCTTTTTTTCCAAATGTTCTCCATTTCTGAAAAAAATGCTTCTATTAGAATAATATTTTGTCTGTATATAGCTCAGACCTCTCTACAGAGGCTCAACTAGAAATTTTGAAATACATAACTTCGAAGTGGGTTTATTCATATTTTACTACAACAGAGGGGAGCAATTTTAAGAAAAAAAAATGCCAATAATTATTTCAATGGGTGGTAACTCTGAAAATAATGTGAATTTTTCAAAAATTCTAGTTTAGTCTCTGTAAAAGGTCTGAGCTATATATAGGCAAAATATTATTCTAATAGAAGCATTTTTCACAAAAGGAGAACATTTTGAAAAAAATATTATTCTAAGTTAATTTTTTGCCAAAATATTATATTTAAATAATTTTTTTTTCTCAAAATGTCCTTAAAATAATTTTATGCATGTATTCTAATTTGAGTGACACTAAATATCATCATAATTATCATTTATGCACTTTTTAAAATCATGGTTCCGATCGTTGTCAAATACTTTAAAAGGAAGAGGGAAGATGATGAAATTTAGAAAAATGTTGATCATTTGGAGTATGGGGAGTAATATTGTAAAATAAAAAGTAATTATACGTTAAAGTTCATTTACCTCGAAAAGTAAACTTTTGATGTTCGATATACCTTTTCTGGAAAAGTAATGTTCACAGGTACGTAAGTTTTTTATGACAGATTTATAATGATAGCTAATATATACTGAACTGCAATTTTGTCCAAAAACTCTAAAATTCATTTTTACAAATTTTCTTATGTAAAAAATGCGTCAAATTTTGCTCTGTTTGATAAAATATTTGATAAATTATAAAAAAATTCAAAATTATATACCTAAAAGCTTATTTCAGTATAATAAGAAAAGTGTACTTTAATACTATGGAAAATTTCAAGCATGTACATTTAACAGATTTTGAGAAAAGGTACAACGAAAACAGCCAATTTAACATTGTCGATATAGAGATTTCTGACTTCCCTAAATAACAATTAAAATTCTAAAAACGAAAGCTCTTGCAGGATCCCATCTAGATTTTATGTTTTATAGAGGAAGCACTTCTCCATTCGGATTTGTTGCTTAAGCTTCCATTTCTACTTGCTATTTATAAGGTTGATGAGGTAAAGGCTAGAACTCTTTTCCGAGATATATTTTCCAATCTTCGATAGTGACTTTCGTTCGCGGTGATTAGATGGTCAATCAGGAATGAAATCGCTTACAGCGTTTATCGCAGCAATTTCTGGAAGAATACATTCATCGAACATGTGGGTCAAAAGGTCACTCCTAAAGCACAGTTATAAAACAGGAACTGAATTTTGGAATTAATTGTATTAAAAGACAACTTGTGCTATTTTGCTTTAAAATAAGTTTGAATTGGAAAGTTTTGCAAAAATGTTTCGGGTGGACTTCCAAACTTCATATTTTTTTATGTTTTAGTGATTTAAAACAATGTAAGTTCGAAATAAACTGTTAAAAAATAAGATTTAAGAATGCTATATGCCATGAATATAACATTTATCAATCGCTTAAACTGGATTAGGGGGAGAAGGGAGTTTAAGGGTGGATTAGGGGGCTTGAGAGCATCAAACTTTAAATATTGCATTATCTTTTTTTTAAAAGATCTTGAAACGAAATTTTTAATAAGGCCGATTTGTAAATCATTTTTATATAACGAGTGGTTAAAAAGTCCGTATAAACTTTTAAAGTTTATAAAACCCGGGAAAATAAACAAAATAAGAAACGGTTTGCAGGCTTAGCATCGATAAGTCACGGGATTTATTTTTAAGATAAGAAAAAAACATGCCGACAGATGGCGCTGGTAGAAAAGTCTGAGTTGGAAATATGCAAATGAGACAGGCGATTACAAATACTTATTCCTTGATCCAATCTAATTCTCCATCGAATGCCAATTAAGTGAACAAGGAGGCTGAGTAAGAAAAACAAAGCTTTGTTGGTGAAGCTGTTTTTCATGAACATGAAATCAGCTACTGTTGCACTGTGTAAATTCCAACTTCAGAAATATGTGGAGACTGAAAAAGAGGGCCTTCGACAGTTATACGCCTCTTAAAGCTTGTTCAGCGATTTCAGAAAACTAGATTGCTGGAGGATGGTTAAAAATCCGGAAGACCAAGTCTAAGAATCTTTAGCAAACGTTGCAAGTTTACATAGCCTCCTCGGTCTCCGGATCAGACTCCAGTTAACTTTTGGCTGTGGGGATATTAAAATTCCCGGTTGTATTAATCCTGTCCATCCAGTCTGTCAAAATTAAAAGATGCGATCCTCCGAGAGCTGCCATGTGTACAGGCGGATATTCTACACTCTGCCGTTGCTGGGTTTGTAACATGCTTGGAATATGCCCTCTATTGTGATGATGGATATGTGGAACACATGCTGCTGCAATAAATGATTTGGTAACGTAATTTCTGTTATTTGCAAGTCTTTTCTTTTACTTATGTACAAAAAGTCACCTATCGGTTGTTTTTAAAAAAAATTCCCTTTTTCTTATTAAAAAAAAATCCCGTGACTTATCGATGCTGTATACCATTATTTAATTTAATTTTCTGGGTTTTATATTTTTAAAAGTTTTTACGGACTTGCTCACCCGGTATAATTAGCGAATTACATACATATTTTTCTTTAATGATTTCTACAAAAAAAAACCTATGCATTTTTGTTCGTAAAATGAAAATAAATACATTTAATAGAAAATTATTGTAAGGTTATATAAAATGAAATAATCGAATTTTTCAAAAAGCTTGTCAATTACTTCCATCATTGACTAATTAAAATAAAGTAATAATAATTAAAATAGTTTCAGAATTACATTTATAAATGGAATGTAATAATTAAAACTCGACGACAAGTAGTCATAAACCATAAAATGCAATAGAAACAATGAAATACTTCAATCGTAAAAAACAGCCAACTTAATCCTGGTTAAACAATGATTTAAAAATAAAAGGACAAAAGTAGAAAAATATAATTGATAAGTGAATATCTTTTAAAGATATTACATTCACTAATGGAATAATTAAAAGTTCAAATTCATTGTGAATAGATACTAAATTCTATAAAATAAATAAATAGAAATTGTTCAGTAAGCTGATTAAAATATATATACAAAGTTTATCCTATTAACTTTCCCTAATGCTAATAAAATAATTCATATCACACAGTCCAAACATCCTTAAGGTATCCGACTATGTTCGGAATCGTGATTTTTAAAAAGCGCATAAATGGATATTTTTCATGATATTTAGTGTCACTTAGATTAGAATGCATATATAAAATTGTTTTAAGTATATTTTGACAAAAAAAATACTTAAATACAACATTTCGGCAAAAGATTAACTTAGAATAACCTTTTTTCAAAATATTCTCCTTTTGTGAAAAATGCTTTTATTATAATAATATTTTGCTTGTATATAGCTCAGACCTCTGTACAGAGGCTCAACTATGATTTTTGAAAAATTCGCATTATTTTTAGAGTTACAACCCATTGAAATAATTATCGACATTTTTTTCTTAAAATTTCTCCCCTCTGTTATCGTAAAACATGGATAAACCTACTTCTAAGTTATATATTTCAAAAATTCTAGTTGAGCCTCTGTACAGAGGTTTGAGCTATATACAGGCCAAATATTATTATAATAGAACTATTTTTCACAAAAGGAGAACATTTGGAAAATTGATCATTCTATGTTCATTTTAGTCGAAATATTGTACTTAAATAGTTTTTTTATTGTAATACTATTTTTAAAACAGTTTTATGCACATTTTCTAATCTAAGTGACACTAAATATCATAAATATTATCCATTTACTCGCTTTTACAAGCCCCGTTTCCGAACGTAGTCAGATACCTTATAAAAAAAGTTATTTCACTTGGGAAGAGCATTTTACCGTTATAAATACCAGTACATTATTCGGTTAAAATTAAGTTACTTAAGAATACTTTTGCATTTTTAATCGTATACGGGGTGGCCCAGGATCATTGATAAAAACTTTAAGGGAAGATAGGGGACAAGATTCAGACTTTAATATCAACCCATGGTCGGAAAGTCTTCGTTCGACGCAATGTGACGTTGTTCAAAAAAGCACTTAAGGAAACAGACATACATTGCCACTCATTGCCATTAGTGCTTTCATCACCCGCAGAAGAGTACAGAATGTTTTACAAACACTGAACTGGCAGACATGCACTTGATTTACGGTTTGCCAGAAGGAAATGCACGGGCAGCAGAAATATTGTATATCGAAAGGTACCCACTGAGAGATGCACCGGACCGAAGGATGTTTGCTCATTTGCATCCAAATTTGTGTGAATATGGATCAATATGATGTAATAGAAATAGTGAGGGCGGACCAAGAGTAACTGGAACGACCAGCATTGAACAAAATGTGTTGCATACCGTTCGAAGGAATCCGAGTACCATGTTGGATGTTCGAATCACTCGTTGTCAGGCCTCACTGGGCCTATTAACTCGGAATGATCCATATTCACACAAATTGAGATACAAATTAACAAACATCCACCGGTTTGGTCCACCTTTCTGTGTGTACCCTTTGGGATACAATGTGGTAATACAGGTCTGTTTCCTTAAATACTCTTGTGAATAACGCCAACTAACACTGAACGAAGACGTTTCCGACCAAGGGTTGCCATGCGAATCTGAATTCTTGTGATGCCCTCTACCTACCTTAAAGTATGTTCTAATGATCCTGGAACATCATGAATATTAATTCTCGAATTAGTTGTTAAAAATCGCTTAATTAGTGTTTTTCCTTTCCGTTTAATTTTATTTTGGAAGTTTAATTTGAAAAATTGCATGTGTGAGCCGCATAAAATCTTTTGCTGCAACAAGTATCATAAAATCTGTGCTAAATAATAATGATGTTAAAAAATCTAGGTATATTCTAATATGTTGCTTCTCATTTTTAAAATATTATATATTTTTATGAAAAAGTAATGAAATAAACCCTCTTCAGATTAAAGCATCTTTAAGCGCAAATAATGAAAATGTTACACCTCAGTCATCTATTTAAAATTAAATTACTTTAAATGAAGCATTTTAATACAAGAAAATATTTCAATAAAATACAAGAAAAATAAATAAAAATCGTAAAAAATATAATTTTCTATGTTTCTTAATTTAATTCTAAATTTTTAATTTAAACAAATTTTAAAGTGCTAAGTTTTTAAATTACGCATCATCTTTCGTAAAATCCTTCTATCGAGAAAAAGAGTATGCATTTAAAAAGATCCTGTATATATACAATACAACATCTACACTGTGTGTAAATTGTGAAAAATAATCATTTTTGACTAATATTTAACAGAAGAAAAATCTTATGATTAAAAAAAACACATTAACCAGTTAACTGAGATTGACGAATATATTCGTCAACTAGAAGTGCAAGATTCTGTAAAATGGCGAGATACTCGTCACAAGCAAAAAATAGTGACCATTGGCTATATTAATTGTAATTTTTGAGAAAAACAAAAGGTATTTTCAATTCCAAGATAATAAGAATATTTTGAGACCAAGCCGGAGTAAAACAAATAAATAAAAAATATGAAACATTTAAGATATCCGACTACGTTCAGAACCGTGATTTTCATAAGCGCATAAATGGATAATTTTCATGATATTTAGTGTCACTTAGATTAGAATATATGCATAAAATTGTTTTAAGGACATTTTGACAGAAAAAAATTATATATATATTTAAATACAATATTTTGGCAAAAAATTAACTTAGAACAATCTTTTTTCATAATGTTCTCCTTTTGTGAAAAATGGTTCTATTATAATAATATTTTGCCTGTATATAGCTCAGACCTCTTTACAGAGGCTCAACTAGAATTTTTGAAATATATAACTTAAAAGTGGGTTTATTCATATTTTACGACAACAGAGGGGAGAAATTTTAAGAAAAAAACTCGAATAATTATTTCAATTGGTGGTAACTCTGAAAATAATGTGAATTTTTCAAAAATTCTAGTTGAGCCTCTGTAGAGGGGTCTGAGCTATATACAGGCAAAATATTATCATAATAGAACCATTTTTCACAAAAGGAGAACACTTGAAAAAAGAGATTATTCTAAGTTAATTTTATTTGCCAGAATATTATATTTAAATATTTTTTTGTCTAAATGTCAACAATTTTATGCATGTATTCTAATCTGAGTGGCACTAAATATCATGAAAATTATCCATTTATGCTCTTTTTTAAAATTATGTTTCCGAACGTAGTCGGATACCTTAAGATTATTTAAAGCGTCCCATAAGCACAGGCTCAGAGTATTATTTATCAGAACGAACTTATTTATGTGCAATGATAATTTTTTTAGATGTTATCCTAAAAGAGACAAAGGCAAAAGTCTGAAAGTAGATGTATAATAGGGTTCCGTCAGGTATGGCCAGCCATGGGACAACTGCTTGGAGCCGACCAGGCGTTGAGCCCATTGATAGCTGTTGGCCCGAAGTAACCTAGCTATCGAGTGGTGTAAAAATGCCAATTGTTTTAAGTTAGAACCATGTGCTCACATTAGAGTAATAGCCCAATGTCGTGTAGCTTAAATAATAGTTATTATATTGAGAGGGGGAGTCAAGGATGCTTTCTCTAGTGAGAGGGTTGTGATCGAACTTGCAACACCTACTCCAGCACTCCTTAGAGTCAAGGCTAGGGATTATAATACCGGGATACCGAATTCCGGTATGTTGAGCCATTTGTACAATTTTGTAATACATGTATTCACAAGTTTAAATTCCGGTTTTTCGGTATTTACAAGAAGTTTTTAAAATTGTCCCCACTATAAGTTTAGGGATCGCCGACATAGCAAAATAGTATACGTTTTTGTTTTTATGTCTCCCTAACAGTTGAAATTATTTAGACTGTGAATATAAAGTTGTATGGTGCAGTCAAGAGAAGTGATAAAATATGTGAATCATCCTTACAAGGAGGTGAACCAAAACTATCCTATTGCAGCTCAGAACAATACTGCTTACGCACAGGATTCGTAGTCTGATATTCGTATCTGTAAAAACAAGGTTGTAGTTGTGAAGAAAATGCGTAATATTTCGATATTTTTTAAATTAGAGAGTTTGTTATTCACATTGTATTTGCATATTATACTTCAAGGTTCAAAATATTTTTCAGATTAACTATACAGATACTCATAAATAATAACCCATAAAATGAATAAGAATAACTTTAAAGAACATAAAAAATCAATTTATAATGCTTCTGTTTGGTTTTATTATTTATATGATGAAAACCCCAGGCCACAGATTGAATTGTGATATTTACACTTTTTTTGTGATTTAAATAAATAAAATGCTCCTTTACTTTTTTGTGATTATTTATATAATGTTATATTTATAAGTTACAAATTATTTTTGTGATACTTACACTCTAGTAAAACTGGCAAATGTAAAACAAAAAACGTCTGTGTTTTCTATCTTTTTCTAAAATTTCTACTACAGGTATTAAGGCCTAAAAAATACCGAATACCGGTATTGAACTTTTAGTCCGATATTGCAATCCCTAGTCAAGACAGATAGAAAATATTTTGACAGAAAAGATGGAAATGAATCAGTGTGTGTTTAAGACTCTAAGTCTGGAAATTTTGTAGGTCATTAAAATTGTAGATATCCATAAAAATTTACGATGGACCGTCGGTCTCATGGACTCACGACCAAGCTAAATTACTTTATATATAATCACGTGTATTGACCTCCCACGCAATAAGTATTAGTAATAAAGATGGCAATTTTATAAAATAAACCCATCTTTTTGATCCAATATTTTAACAGCGACATTTACTCTGTGATTGCCAATTATACTCATCAATACTCGATTTCCGAGACACACATAGTTGAGCTCTCTCATACGGGGAGGGTACAGTTAACTAGTTAAAGGAATGAAATAATTTTAAATGCTTTGAAACTATTAATCGGGATTGAGGACTATCTTCATCACATTCTTTGTTCCATGCTACAGTTATGTTTATCGGATTTATTTTTTCCATTTTTTTTACTTGGGCATTCGTTATTTAGTATTTGATTTATATTCTAAAATTTAAAATATCTTTCTTGGATCGTTAATTTAAGTGTGAAAGTGGACAGCAATTTTATAACGGGTCTATCCGCGTTCTCTCTACTAATAATCCTCTTATGGAATAATGGGACTTTAAAAATTATTCTATGGAAAATTTTATCCGAAAAAGGTGTGATTATGCAAATCAAAGCTTTTATTTAAAAATTAAACTTTCGAGTTAGAAAAGGGAGAGGTTAGACTGTGCTATAGAATAGCAATGATTGATTACATAAAGCTAGGTGAGAGCACTCCGTAGCTTATTTGACTAATGTTAAAATTGAAGATTTGGTCAATTAAGTGCTAAATTGTATTAGGTCGATTTGAATTAGAAGGTGTATTGCCTGGACGTAAGTGATCCGATTTATTGTTAAGTCTTCTAGTATCTCGTCTCCCCCGCTATTAATTCACATATTTGGTAATTGGTTCATTTCTTAATTTGTGTTATTGAATTTGTGTCATTGTTGATAATTGTGAATAGAGTTTGTTTTGAATATGGCTAATCTTCCTTCCAACCCTCTCAAACTTATGGATGACAAGGGCCGTCCATTACAAATTTTAGAGCTTTAAATATTAAATAAAAAATTTCTAAGCGTAAAAAGTAAAGAAAAAGTGCTAAGTGTAATCTAAATGAACTGTCGGAACTATATACATAAGCTTAATAGAAATAATTGCTGAGTAAAGTTTAATGTTCTCCCTTCTAAGTTTCTATACTTATGAGAGTCATAAAAGACTAATAAGAATTTATCCATGCTATTTACTTTTCTGTCAGCGAATATTTCTTCTTGTAAGTGGCTTCTAGATTATGTATTTTTGGAGATATCCATTATTTTCCCTTATTGAATGAAGAATTGGGTAAAGGAGGTTAAATTCTTTTGTTTCAAAAATTCCAATGTAAATAGTGTCAGACAAATTTAATTTTACGTATTACTCATTCTTATACTCTTTTCTTGATTTTAGAGAGAAATATTCGTATGAATTATTAATCAGTTTTTGTTTTACTCTTTTTTTAAATTATATTTTGGTGGCTCATTTTACCCAGTAATATATAATAATATCTAAAACTCCCGGTGTAACATTGCCATTCACGCACAGTTTCCAACTTTCTGCATTATTTTCATCTTGTTTTAAAAATGCTAATATAATTTAAATATTTTTTTGCTAATATATTTTAGCCAGTGACATTCTACTGTTCTCAGACACTAGATCTGCGCTTTGGTTGATCCTGAGAGGCAACTCTCAACTGCCCCAGGCAAGAAACATTTCTTACAAAATTTGTCCTAGAAATACGATAATATTAGTGCTTAATAATGATGAGAGTAAAGATGACAACTAAAATTTATAAATAAGTAAACTTGTTGTCTTTTTTTTTTGCTATTCTGAGTAGTATGACACGTCAACGATACGTAAATATTGCGCTGCGAGCGGTGTTACTCCTCTTTCGTGGAGGGGGTACCCAATACCCTTTACCTGCAGAACAACATTCAACCGTGGACTGTAAGCATTAAACAAATGGCTCTTCAAGATAGACAGAAGTTTCAATGGCCACCATTCTCCACTGATCTCTCCCCAGTTGAACATGTCTGGTATGTGATTTTACGCTTATTGCTTTTCATGCTACTGTCGTTCAGAGAGCTTGTTCAGAAAACGAACTGTGACAAACACTTGGCTAGAAATGGAGAGTTTCCTCACAATACACCTTCCATACGCTAATTGGCTCTGTACCTAGACATGTTGCTTCGTTTATCGTCATCTGCGGTGGTCCTACAGCCTTCTGACCTGACACTGTTCTCGATTTGTATTACAAGTATCATTGAAGATAAAACCATTTATTGTTTATTATTGGATTCCTCTATTTACTGAGTTTCTTCTCTTTCTGGCCACTCGTTATGATGTTGTTTATGATGAAGTTTAAATGATGATTTTAACATAAGCATTCAGGTGTTGAACCTTTTAGAATACTAAAGGAACAATACAAAGGAATTTCAAAAACCAAATAAATAGACGTGAAATTAGGAGGGGTCCGGTAGTGGGTGTGTGTGAACATTCATTTTTTTAATTAATCTCTCAGTAGCATATAAATTAAGTAAAATATTGCCTTGAGTATCCCCAACTTCCACGCAAAATCCTGAAATTTCTAATCCAATTCAAAGATCAACAGACAAAATTTTAAAATTTTATTTTAAAAAAATCCTTTTTGTTAGTCTTAAGCTATTGAAAGATGAAAAGGGGACTTTACTTTTACAAAAATAAATTTACTCTTTGATAACCTTAATTCAAGTTATAACTATAACAGTTCTTTTTATAAGAGTGAGTATAACTAAAATGTTTTTAAAAAATGTTGCTTTTCCCTCAGTTAATCATACATTTTATTAATAACTCAATCGTTTATCAGCTCTGCTTCCTGAAACTAACAGTTTATTTTTATTATGATCTATTAAAATTGTTGTATTCAACATTTGGTAAAAAGCGAGGCATTTCATTTTTCAAAGTGAAAAAGTGGATTAATTCATCAGTTTTGTCCTGCTTCATTTTCTTACTAACGCTCGTATTCACCGCTAACCTGATCCAGCGATGAAACCTGGAGTTAAGTAACCGGCAGTCAACCACAGGTTAGAACTCCAATTCACAGCTCTTTTTCGACCTTCAGTTACTTGACTCTGAGTTTCTTAACTTGGATTTACTGGTCGATTCCCATTGGTCGAAATAAATCCCGTGACTTCCGGCTGGAGCTACAATTTCTATCTTCGCCTCGTGCCAGCTTGTTTTTAACCTCGTGTATCGCTATCTGTTTAAAATGAATGCCAACAGAATTTATTTTACGCAGTACGAAGAAGAGTTGGTGTTGACTTTGATGAAGCCGCACGTACATATAATAGAATTTTCTGGTTTCCAGTTTTTCTAAAAAAAAATCTAATTGAGTAACAGTGGTAACTTTCTGAATGGTATTTATCGTAAACTAAAATTCTATCCAAACTCAAACTACTTCAAAACTTGCACGAAAACGTAAACACTGGAAAAATCGCTTACTGCGCATGTGCCGTTAAAACTAACCCGGCTGTGACCCTGGGTAAGGATTTTTTAACTTGAACCGGAGTTAAGTTATTAACTTGCGATGGTGAATAACGTTTTCGGCGAAACCCCGGGTTCCTTCCTCTAACCGGCGGTCAGGTTAGCGGTGAATATGGGCGTAAGTGGAAAGTAATTCAAATAAATTATTTTGAATTACATATTACTAAACCACATTCTCTTTTTCCCAGCACTAGCTTAAATTAAACTTAATTCTCCAGCTTTTTAAAGAATATTTTTTTAGAAATTTCTTTCAAAGAAAGATATTTTGAGTGTCGACATAATCAATGTTTCTTAAATTCCTCAGTTCTTTACACCGTAAATGAGTATAAACCCGGTTTAAGTATCTCTTAATTTTTTTTTAATTCAGCTAAAAAAACACCCTGTTAAAGTTTTCTGTTTAGGTTTCTTAATATTTTTAACTGCTAGCAATTTCAGATTTGTTGAGCCGGAAAAATAATATACAGATGCATTTCTTCTTTATATGTATATGTATATATATATATATATATATATATATATATATATATATATATATATATATATATATATATATATATATATATATATATATATATATATATATATATATATATATATATATATATATAAGGATAATTAAATTAGATTAAAAATTAAATTCCCTATTTAGCACTTGACTCATCTTTCTCCTCCGTTCCCATCTTCAAGTATCAAACTAATCACCCATTTGTTTCTTCCGAACATATGGCCTAGCCAATAAACATGTCTAATTCCAGATCGTTAGATTTAATAGTCAACATATGTCAGCATTAACTTGCAAGCACCATCTTCAAAGCAGCGATACTTACCATATGTTTTTCAAGTGTTATCCACTTGAAACCACCCCCATGGCGTGCTTTTTCCTCCCTGCTCGCAGGCAGAACAGATGTATCAATGATCGAATAAAGACCTTCCTTTTTAAACTTTAATCTGATTCTGTCTTCAAAATCATGACATATATATATTAACACTTTAAAGCTTTACATTATAAAAGAAACTGCATTAAAATCCACTTAGCTGTAAAGTTAGTTTCATTTTTCTAAATGTATGGTAGCAAAAGTCTGTTACCTTTTTTTTGTCACTGAAAACCTTAAACAGGTATTCTTTTTTTTTAATTAGAAGAATATTATGTGAAGAGCATTGTGTGAACTTTCAACCTGCACGCTTATTAGAGTGTCCGTGAATCACTGTCCTAAGTCATTATCAATAATAATCTTATGAAAAATAGGCACTTAATGATTCAATAACTAATTTTGTGATATAGATATAGATATAGATATAGATATAGATATAGATATAGATATAGGGTGGTCCCGAATTCATAGTGCAAACCTTAAAGGTTGATACAGGACGTTGTAACAATCATGTATTGTATGGGAATGTATGGGCGAAAGCGTCGTGTTGAGGCGCAAACAGGCGATATAAAAGAAAAGTGAAAATGCAGTTTTGGGTTGGTTGTGTTGCCTCTAGGTGGCAGCAGATGTCTAGCCATCGTTCAACATGATGCATCTCAGTAGGGAAAAGCATTATTCGCATTTGTGCTAAGGTCTGCAAGGTCTGCATTACGTATGCCAAAAAAGTAGACATACAATTCATGTACAGCCGTGCAAATGGTAACGACAGAGCTGCGCTACGAATGTATCACGCGCAGTTTCCTGATCGACGAATTCTGGATCACAAAATTTTACAAAGATGAGCGCACTTCCTGAATGCCACATTTGGGGTGTGATGGATTGGGCTTGATGGATCAGTCCCTTGGCCACCCTCATCTCTCGAATTTATTGAGCCTCGATTACTTTTTATGAGGACATCTGAAGAATCTTATTTTTCGAATATGCTGCTGCACGTGTGCGCGAAATACCTGTCATCTTTAAAAGTATACGTCAATTGCTTCGCCGACGCTGTCAAGCACACAGTGTCTTTCAATAAACACTTTGTATTCCTTTTCGTTTCTTGTTTTTTGTGTTTGTGTCTCACTGCATCACCCATACATTTCTATACAATAAACTATTGAGACAGTGCCCTGTACTTTCCCTTAAAGTTTGTACCATGAAATCAGGACCATCCTGTAAATATAAATTTATTAGAATTTTCAAAAAATATAGGATTTTTATATAAAAATATTTTAAGAAAATACCCAAAATAATTTTCGGAAAATAATGTTTAAGTGTAGCAAAACAATATGTGGTCAGCGACCTCTAGCGAACAATTCCAGAAACCGTCAGTCCTGAGGCTGAAATCGAGACGTGAACATTGAGTAGAACCTATGACTCCATTTATTGTTGTAATGCTAAGTATGATAGTTTCCATAATTGTCTTTATTGTAGCTTTAGATGCTAATGTTCTTTAAGTTTTGTCATTGTAATATTTAAATGCCGTATTAAAGTTTTTAATCAAAGATGTTTGACGTCGAACTGCTTGCCACGTAAGGAATATTTTTTGAGACTTTAAATTTTTAAACGTGTGTCTTGTTACGCATATATGATCATGAAGATGAAAAATGTGGTATTACATTAACACATGTGTTGCCATTTTCAAGCACATAAATTCAAATACATTATATATATATGTAATAATAGCCTTTGATGCGATCAGGTTATAAGATATTTTTTTAAAAAGTAATTATCTGAATTTTTAGAAATGTAGGAAAATTACATACAATAGAAAAAAGGAGATATTTTAAATGAATTGATTTTGGTTCTAAGTATTTTTTAATTTTAGAATACGTATGCATAATTTTCTGATTTTGATTAATGTAATTCATTCAAAATAACTTGGCTTCCTTGGATAGTAAAGATTGGGAAAAAAAACTATTCTATAAATCTCTGCTGTTAGGAGAGTTTAAAATTAGCATATAAAAATTATATTTTTTTAATAGTTATACATATAAAAAATTCATATATTTCATACTTTTCACTACAGAATCTCTAGTAACGCTAAATTGCTTTTGTCAAATATATGTAAATTTAAATTATCTAAATAAAAAGGATCCCTATTTAAAGAAAAAAAATCTCAATTTATGTAAATCTTTTTGTTCATTTAATAATTACTCCACCGTTCAGTTAAAAAAAATGGTAATAATTAAAGTGCGTATATGCCAGTAAAAATCAAAGAATTATTCTTAATGTTTCTTACGAAATTTTAAATGAAAAAATATGCGAAATGAGTAATAAAAGGACTTCGGAGTTAGAAAAAGGGGGGAGAAACTTTATCAGAGGCAAATAAATGTTAATTCTCACTCATTCAACCGTGTTCTTCATTTACATAAAAAAATAATAAAAGGCTGTTCAATAAGTGGAACAGTAAAAGAAAAATTCACTGTCATTATTGCTTAATTTCCCAATTTTTTCCATCTCCAACACTTATGTGTGTGTGTGTTCGTCTTCATGATTTACTCTTTATTTTCCCACGTTTTGAATGTAAAATTTAAAAACAATACAATTCTCAAAGGAGAGAAATAGAAAGATTCCCCAGTCCCCTTATCTTTCCCTAATGAAGGTAATTCATCATGTTAAAAAATTTGGAATCATTAAAGATTGGTTCTGATACTGACATAATATTTGGCGATACTTAAGTGCGCATTGGAGTCTGTGTTGTCAGCGCAGTTGAATGTTTTCAGAAGAAATGTTACTGTACTTTTATAGCAGAAATGTTTTACCTAAAATGCATCTGTATATAAAAAAGAGCTTAGAAGGAAGGAAATAAGGCGTTATATATATATATAGCAGAAAACGAATTCAGAAATTGGTAATTAATTTCTAAGCACAGATATTTCGAATTTTTATTAAGTTTTAACACGAAAATAAAAATGTCAACAACTCTTGCCACATACAACTCAAGACTTTATTTTTCAAACTGAATATTTTCTCTCCTTATATATTGCCATCGAAAGGTCCATAATTATATTTACAGTTAACTTTTATAAATACGAACGCAATAAAATAAAAGCACGAGAGAAATAAAGAATTACAATTTTTAACACGCTGGGATTAATGGTTAAATCATTACAATAAATAAATAATAAATATTACCCTTTGTTACAAAGGTTTTAATGTAAAATGAATATTTGCGTAAAAGCTGCATGGCAGGGTCTTTTTATTTTTTTTGGTAAAATGTATTATCCTTATGTGTTATATTCAAAAAACTATAGCTAACATTCATTTTTAAGTGATTTAAAGTTGCATCAAATGAATTCAAAGGAATTTCATAGATTTTCTTATCTGGTTTTAATTAATATTATTACGCAGATCGAGGTTCGAGTCTTTTATGCTATCATTCTCAGAGAGCAAGGCAGTTCTTCAAGAGCAAAGAAAAATTATTGTCGAACAAAAAACCCTTCGAAATGCAGGATACAGCACTAAAATTTTCTTAATTAAACTCGTAAGATCTTCACATCTTTTATAGAGCTCAAACATAATTATCAATGTCTAAAAATACAAATAGGCAATATTTAAAATTATCTGCAGGCAATCACTCGATAGTAGTAACCAATCGCTAGTCGAATCTTCAACGGTCAAAACAATACGAGCTCAGTTTCAGCGAGCAGCTCCTATTTATAGTCTACACATGGCACTTTCTCCGAAGATTCACTTACGAATTGTGATATTAATAGATTTCTACAGTAATTTCCAGAAGCATCTATATGGTCCCCAACTTGCCAAAAATGGTTGCCAAGTCACCATGGTCGCCAAAAACTATACCAACTTGGCTCTATCGCCAACATTTTGCCAAGTTTTCATTGAATCGTCATTATAATGTAAAGAACGGCTTTGTTCGCGAATATTACACTTTAAGCATAAAATAAATAAAACAGAGAGTAATATATTTACACAGTGCAAAACCCAGATATAAATATTTACAATACAGTCAGACCCCCTTAATGCGGGGTATAAGTTCCATCAAAGTAGAGCGTAATATGGAACAGCGTTAAACGAGGTTATCTCATCGTGTAAATAAAGAGGTTATGAGAAGGTGGGAAGAAAATTGGTCAAGTATTTTACCATTAAATTCATTAATTATGTGTTTTTATAACAATAAAACAAAAATTTATTTCTTACAAATATAGAAACATTATAAACGACTACACATATAAAAATAAATAAAATTCTAAGTCAGTATGTTTACATTTCCGATCATTCAGTCTCTTCTGAATTTTCAATTTTCTGCCTTTTTATCAAGAAGGTAGATTGGCTTAATGGCATATTGCGTTCAATTTTGTCGTCACTCCATATAGAAAGTCGTTTTTCCATTTTCTCTATTGTATTATTTCTGGAACGGATAATTCTAGTTGCTGAGCTTGTCGTAGTTACACAGTTGCCATTGACAGTATTTTTCTCTTTATTCTTAAGAATGGTCCTTATTGTTGAAGTTGTCTAATTCAATGCAGCACCAATTTGAGATTGACATTCATCAGTATCTAATCTTTTAATCACTTGCATTTTAGTTTCTAGTGAAATGCTTTTTTGTTGCTTTATTTTCGTATTTTTTTACTATCACTCATGATAAAAACTAAAAATCTTAATATTTGTCTCCCTACAGAAATCGTTATATTGTATAAATTTATACTTACAAAAACGTCAACAAATATTTGAAACGATAAAAATATGTTTGTATAATACCGCAGGAAAGAAGAAACACAGATAAACTACTTCTGATATCGGGAAGCCTAAGGCTCTGCGTACAAAATTTCAGGGAATCTTACTATTCAAATAAAACAGCGTTAAACCGAAGTGGGGTCTTACTGTATTTTAAGTATTCATTGCAAAAAAAAATTTAACAATGCGAACAATAAAAAGATTTTTAAAAGTTGAATAATTGTTTCCCTTGTAAATATTTTTTAAAATAAATTGCTGTTTTTTTTTCTAAAGGACTGCAGATTAGCAACTAAACCTTTGCAGACACGGCAAATCCCCAAATGGCTGGGCCATTTCATAGTGTCATCACCTAGTAGCAGCTCTCGCTACCAAATTTGATGCTTGAATTAACTTTAATTCATGCTCTCGTTAGATGCTGTAGCCGTGGTAGCCTAGTGGTCAAGGTATAAGATCATGGCTGACTTGTCACGAGTTCGAGCCCAGTACCACAAAAGACCCACCGCGTAGGGAAGTGATGCGCGTTAAATCTGTCGAGAGCTATAACTTCCTCCCGTTGGTGTGATATGGTAGTTAGAAGAGGGTGTCCTAGCTCGTCCTCGTCACTTGACCATGGTTCAAAATTAGGAGGTCCATCGCCAAAAGCCCTCGTGTAGCTGAACAGTGTGAAGTTAATATTCACTCACTCGTTCGATGCTAAAAAATTTTCAATTCCTTGCAAAGTCGTCTTATTTTGTTTAAGTATTACTGAAAGGTGTTATTGCTTTAGAGTTGATGTTTTACTTCTACCACTATGAAATGATTTTTAAGAATGGACTTAAGTATTTTTTAAAATCACTACTCTTTCAGTGCGCATTTGCCTTTTTTATTAGTTGAAAACAATAGCAAGTATTTTGCATTTGTGTTACGTTGATAGGGCTCGGGGACTTTATGCAAAACAGTCACAAAGAAAAATAACAGTTGTTTAAGAGCGATGTTAATTTATTGTCGAAATTCCAATCCTTGAAATACAGGATTCAGCAGCAATGTTCACAGAGTAAATCTCAGAAAGTCTTCACACCTTCAACAGCACTCAGACACAATTATCAGTGTCTAAAATACACGCATATGTTAAAGATTATTCACAAGATCAGCCGAACTAATCGGTAATCACGGTCATCCCTATTTATAAGCCCAGCGAAAACTTCGAGAAAAACCCGCTCGCGTCATAGAGCATGAAATTAGTGTATTTCTCCACAAGTTCCTAGAAGAACAGAGGGTGCCGAATTCACCAACATGGTCACCAGTGTCGCCAACTCGGTCGGCCAAAAACGATTCCAACTTGACTCTATCAACAAGATTTCGCATAAAGAAACTCTAAAACAATCGAAAATTCAATTAGAATTTAAATTTAGGAATTCTGAATTTTCTAAAATATACTTGAGCTCTTTTATACATTGGTTTCCATTTTATATTTCCCTTTTCTTGTTTTCATGAATTCCTATAAATATTGTTTGCTGTTATTTTCTTTTGCAGTATTGTGTTTCTTAAATAATTTTATGAACCTGTAAACATGCTATTTCTCTTAAGTATGTTTTTGTCAGGGATTATCTAAAAACTTTCTAACATTTTTACATCGAATTTTAGATTTAGTTCGGAGAATAATTAGCAGCAATCTTAAGAAATGTGTTGTTTTTTTCACGTGTTAACACCTATTAAAGGTAGAAAATAAAATAAAATCTCTTAAATATTTTTCAAGATTTGCTGCTGTTTGGTATACGTGCATACTTCATGGAGTGATAAACATCCATATTAAAATCTTCTTACCACATATCCATTCCAACATAATACTTCTTTTCACTTGCAACAATTGCATTGGCATATTTTTATATAAATGTGAAGGACATGTCACAACAGTAGTATGAGGCATCTGCAATTCCCAATAATGCAATTTGTTGACAACTGGACAGGCTAATGTGAAAACACAGTGAAAATCGCTTAACACGAAACTGAGGAGACTGAAATATTTTTTCGTATTAAAGGATATTAAAAAAATCATATATTCAACGAACTAAGTTTATTAGAGTACATTTTATTTACGTAGATATGTCTATATGCCTGAATTTAGTACAAATCAACGAAACAAATACATTCACAAGAACTTAAAGAAATTTAAGACAAAATTTTCAAGTTTTTTTGAAAAACATTTATTGAGATTTTGGAAAAATAATCTCACAGTTTTCTTTGCATTGTCTTTTTTAGCCTCAAATTGTTCACAAATTATTCGATGTTGTCCATTTTGTTATTCATTTCACCATTGAAATATGAGTCTAAGTAACTTCGCAAACTTTTCATGATGTTCCTCATGTGACGTAAAAATATTAACTGCATATTCATTTCATTTTCGCAGTCAGAATCAGCATCAGTGATATTTTTTTATCTTTGAATAAACTCCAAAATGTCTTTGTCTGCCATAAGTGGAACTGTACACACACTATCATCATTTCCTGTAACGAATTCGTCCCATGATGCAGTGGGACAGCCCAATAATGCAGAAGATTTCACAAACATTCCATTACTTGTTCATTTAAGTGATGTTCGTTTCGTGTAAAGAGAAAAATGCGTGAAAATACATATTAGTTTTTTGGAACCGTTGTGTTATTTCGCGTTAACTAATATTTCGTCTTAAGCGTTTTCGTGTTAAACGTATTTCACTGTATTCAGAAAACATTAAAATCACAAAAAAATTTTAATTTAAAAACTAATAAATAAAATTTCAAAAATTGGTGTATTTTTAATTATAAAGTTTGAAAAGTATCAAAACATATATATATATATATATATATATATATATATATATATATATATATATATATATATATATTTAAATATATAAAAACAACCACAATTATCAACTGAAATATATGAATCCTATAATACCAAAACACTTCAGAATATCAATGGCGAATATAAAAGATAATATTCCATCGTTTTCAAACAAAATTAAAAAAATTATAAAATAAAATAAAAATTTATAAAATATCCAAGTGCAATCTCGGACTTAGGACCGATAAGTGGGGTTAAACTAGTTTGATGGCGCCAACCTTCCCCTATTGCAACTTGGTAAGTTAATTGGAAAATATCCAAATTTTAAAAATTAAAAATTTAAAATTAAACCATTATACTGTAAATTAAAAAGTTAAAATTAAATCATTATACTTGAAAAATAAAACTATTCGCCATCGCATTCTGAAAGATATTACAATATTAAAATTTAAAAACAATTTAGTGCATAATATAAGTGAACCATCAAACGCCCAAGATGATGAACCCATCTTTAAAATAGTTGTATAGGTAGAAAAAAAAATATTTGAGATCCGAAAGTTCAAATCAAAAAATATTTGAGATCCGAAAGTTCAAATTAAAAAATATCTAAAATCAAAAAGTTCAAACTAAAAAATCCGAAAGTTCAAACTAAAAAATCAGAAAGTTCAAACTAAAAAATCTGAAAGTTCAAGCTAAAAAATCTGAAAGTTCAAGCTAAAAAATCTGAAAGTTCAAGCTAAAAAATCTGAAAGTTCAAGCTAAAAATCTGAAAGTTCAAACTAAAAATTTCTAAAACCGAATGTTCACATCAAAAAACACAGTATATTCACAAATGAATAGAGTAAATCATTAAAAAACTCACCAAAGAGTATCCCATCAAGAATACGATCCATTTCTTAAAGCACGATTTTTTCATATTTAATATATCAATTACCACTTCATATTTTGCTCATAACATCTAACCAATGCCATGTCAATCCAAACGATTCTTGATCCAACACTAGAGTTTTACCACTTGGCATTAGATGCAAACCAGACCACATGTAAAAAACTTGCTTGATTGATTGGTCATAAATGTGTGATTGGACATAAATGTTTAATTGGTAATAAATAATTTTAAAGTGTAGTCATGTAAATATTGTTCTAAGTGTGTGTATTAAAATGTATATTAAAATCTATCCTGTGTGTATCCTATATATAAATATATATATATATATATATATATATATATATATATATATATATAAATATATATAAATATATATAAATAAATATATATATATTTATATTTATATATATTTACTATAGACGGCTTTATTTATAAAAGTCACTAACATAAAGTCATATCCATCGTTATACACAACCATTTCTCTTTTTATGTATTCAAAAAAAGCATTGCGTTGCTTAACATTTCAAACTAAGGATTCATTTATTTCCACGTTGTTTATTCTATAGAAATGAAGATTGGAAGTCATTATTTGCAAGGACAATTGAATCGACCCTAAATATTGAATTCATTTAATTTGTTAGTTATAAACATACAATTAGCAGCCCTTAAAAAGCTGCAACACTTAAATAAATTCTAAATTCGAATACTCATAAATGGTTTAAACATATGATGATATATAAACTGAAGTGCAACATATAATGTAATAGATCAGAGGTTCTCTCTTAAACTTTCGATCGCCGTGGTTCCCTTCTATGTATCAGCCTGACATCGTGGACCCCTACAATTTTGAACACCCTCCCTGATTCTGTACATATGGCTGAGTGATATAAAGGTTTTTCAATAGTCCTGTTTACCGCGTGAAATATGTTAAACCTTTGTTTTGTCTGTTGTGGATCATATATGAAACAGGGCTTCATCCTAAGTTATCTGTATTTTGTATTTACCTCCTTTTCGTAACATTAAATACAGAGACCAAGAGTGTTTTCTTCGCTTTTCTATGACCTTTGCAGACATTTGACGACATACTGGTTTATTCACCATTTTATAACCAATTTTCTTTAGCTGACGACAATCTGTCATTGTTTAAACCACCATACAATTTATATAATGTTCCATCAATAACATGCGTTGATTTCTTTTACACTAAAAGATTTACGTTTGCAAAGATAATTCAAAAGATGTAAAAGTTTAAATATAAATATTCTTGATACTTTCTAAGCTTTCTACAATAAATCAAGAATACCTTTTAAAACTAAACAAAATAATATTTTGTTTCTCATTTATTGGCATAAAACCTTTTCAAAATGTCCTTGAATTGATAGAAAGTAAGTTCTTAGAATAAATATGTATTCGAAATAAATATAATTCTACCTCTTATTTATTTTTATTTCGTATCATCTTAAAAGAAACTTGAATTAGAAAAATGAATTGGGAGCTTCTCGAATTATGAGATATCTGGAACCTAGAAAACAAAAATGTAGTTAAGTAGCTTATTTTTATAAAATGAATTTGTAACAATTCAATTAGAGAAAGAAAAGTATCTTAAAAGAACATTTTATTTTAAAAGTCAGAACTAATTATTTTAATGGAATCTTTTTTATAATTATCGTTTATGAGATAAGTACTTCAATTAGTTTTGAAAGAGTTTTTTTTTTAATTTTTAATCAACTTGCAGATTTTTATGGTCGTTTAAAAGTCATAAAAGATATTGCCTTTTAATAATAATTTTTTTCACTTTAAGCATTCAGATGTTTATTCGCTTGTTTAGTGATAAATATAAGTTTATTTTGTTAAAATTTAATTTGTTACTATAGAAATTGCACTGGAGACGGTGACCAAAAAAATTATTTTTTACTATGATGGGAAAATTTTATGCTATTTCAGCATGCTATTCCGAATTGAAATGCATAATTTTTTGTGAAATTTATGATGATTTTTTTGTCCTTTATTTCAGAACCAATAGTGTAACAGTTTATTTTCTTTATATCTGTAGTTTATTTTCATTATATTTTTTCAGTTTTAATACAATTTTCTTTCCATCTGTACTTGATAATCTACTTATAAAAACATATTTTCACTACTGCGTATAAACAAGTTTTTTTATTATTCTTTTGTTGATTTCGTCATTTCAACATCTACAGCAGTGGTTCTCAAACTTTCAATACTTGCGACCGAATATTCAATCATAACTTTCATCGGGTTGAGTCCTAGGAGGACCCACTTTTGGTCGCCAAATTTTGAGCGATAAAGGTTACAATATGGTAACCCTTCCATTTCATCCAAAAATTTGGATTTTCAAATCACCGAAAAAATGGCAACCCTAAAAAAGTGCAACGTTTTTCGCCTTTTCCGAAAAAACGTCTTTTTGACATTTGACTTCGCTTGAGAAGGTTCCACCGGTTTTTGTTAAGAATGGCTTGTGAAAGGAAATTACTTGAAAGTGAGGCTACGACAGGTTTCTTTGTGCTCCTGGGCACAAAGGGGAAGAAAGAGACGTTAGAATGGTGTATGAAAGCTAATTTAATTGCTTCTCGTTATGAATGTCCGAGGTGTAAAAAAGAAATGCGTTTGCAAGAGCGAAAGAGAGAACGGTTGACGGCTACGAATGGCGTTGCCGCAGCCATTTACTCCGCCACCACGGATTATCTTTCGAAAGAAAGATAATCCCCACGACGTCGTTCGGATTGTGAGAAAGGGCACTTGGTTTAGCGAAAGCAAACTTGCTATAACTATTATCTTGCGTTTGACGAGATATTGGTTCGGCAAGAGCATGAATGCGTTCGTGGTGAATGACGATCTAACGGTCACAAGTTGGTGGATGACAATTTTCATGAATTCCTTGCATCCATCGCAAGGGTGTATCCACCAACGGAACATGACGAAATGCAAGCGTAAGGTAAGTGCCTTTTAAAATTTTTAAAATGATTGATTTCATGTATTTCTTCGATTTTATCTTTGAGAAACGCCCCTTTCGTCTTTTTTTTTTTTTTTTTAATGTAAATCATGTTCTACATACTGGTTTTAGAATGCTTTTTTAAAATGAATTTCATTGCTTTCTCCGTTTTTATCTTTTTATAATGATTAATTTAATGTATTTATTCGATTTCATCTTTGCGAAACGCCCATTTCATCCCCCCCCGCTGACACATACGCTTCCCAAGAGTTTTTCGTCATTGACGCCTTTTTGAAAACCTTCAATTTGGCGCTTTTTGGCGAAAAATTTTTGGCGCCAAAAACACCAGTGGGTCCTCCTAGGATTTTACCCTTTCATCGTACTCCCCCCCTCTCCATACAATAATAATGCGTTGAATTCCATAATACGATACATTAACGCTAAAGTTTCAATTCGACTTTAACATCTTAAGTGTCACCGGCGTATATAAACGTCTCGCTCAGACAAAGCTTAAATTTTCCTGGACGTATATATACGTCTTTCCGAAATACGATCTTTTCTGTCCACTGTCATCCATAAAATTATTCTGAAAGCTTTGGAATGTAATCAAAAGACCCTGACAGTGTCTGCGAAGGAATTACTTATTTTAGAGGATTTGCTGATTTATTCCCTTCTCAAAAACACCACATACGCATGCCTACGTGCGAAACGGTGGCATTGGGGAGTGAATCGCGTAACTTTCAATCGTCTCAGTTAAGGGATTCATTATAAACCGTACAACTTATCAGGATAAGTGTTGATTTTGCATATAATTTTATATATGACAAGCCCGTAAAGTCACTTATAATTATTAAACTTGTTCTTAACTCGGTATTGTTAAATTAGTTATACAATACATTGTGCAGAACTGATAGATTTATAAGTGTATTATATCAGTGTAAATATTTTGTTTCATTTTTTATTACGTCAGAATGTATTTTATTTGTTTACTTTCAATAAATAAATAATTTTTTAAATGATCTTTTGTTTTCCACTTTTTAACATGCTCGCCCCCCCTCCTAGGGCTATCACGTCCTCTAGGGGGCGCGCCCCACAGTTTGAGAAGCACTGATCTACAGAGTTCACAAAATTAAGAGAATTTTCCCTTCTGATTAATTGCCTACTTATATTTTTATTTGTGTGTGGTATGTGTGTGTTTTATTGTTACTCCAGAGACGAACGAAGTCAGACAAGGCCTACAAGACCGTTAAACTCTTAAGAAGTCTTGCACAGGAAGGGGTAAGATATTTTTTCTAGAAAGATCCATAAAATTCACGTGCATCTTGCATGTTATCCTCACCAAAAGCCTGGTGCATCTGACATTTGGCACAGAATGTGAAAAACTTCCTGTTTTCGGAGAATGAAAGGCATTTTATGTGACCATGGATGTCTGAATCTATTATCCACATACCAAAGATGAGTGTGATTAATGCGCCTATCTTCCCAGGAACAGTCTCACCCCGCTATAAGGCAAGCAGCAGGACTTGAGAGAATGTCTATTACTATCATCTAAGGAGTCTATTACCATCATCTCTGTATTGCCTAAAGTTACTGAATAGATATTTTATGAAATCAGGTAGGATAAAATATATATTTGTATATAGACCGATATAATACACAAAATATATTTCAACAATAGTGGTACACATACAAGATCATGTACCGAGCCCATTCTGGAAAATCTGAACGATAAGTTAACAGAACAAAACATGGATTAATAGACTTATGATACCCGCTTTGGTTGCAAATCCCTCAGAAAGGTAATTCACGCTGGAAAGAAACTGTGACAGTCGGTCTACTCCTGCAGCAACACAGTTTTCAGAAGCTAGATGGTTCTGAGAGTGTAGGAATGATTTGTAAATGGCCTTTCTAAAGCATTCCAAAAGAAGGGTTAAAATTTATACATCTAATGAAAATCTTTACCTTTGAGAAGAAATCCATCAACAAGGTAAGCCTCACGTGAATGAATCTTGTCCATAAAAATTAAATCAGGCTCAATTGCATCCCTGCAAAAGTGAACATATGGCTCCAAGATCTCAAAATTATGCCACGCTGCAATGCCACAGCTTCCGTCAGACATAGAATTATGTGATATCCATACAACATTTTGCTCGGCTAGATGATTAAATCTGTATTTGTCACATAGATATCTTTTTAGTATTTTGGAAAACATGTACGGGTCTCTGGTTCCCTCCAGATAAAGGCGAATCGAAAATAAGTGGTTAGGCTGAAACTGGATCCTTCATTGACTAGAATGGCTCCCCACTAATCCTTGCTCCCATATAAATATTAAAATCCTTTGAGTAGTTGAATAGTGCCACGTTAATATTCACTGCATTTATTTAATCAGACTCTTTTGTAAACAAAAGGGAAGCAAACGGCAGAACTTTTTGCAGGCAACCCCATCTTAGTATCCATCAGGAACACTGGCGTAGCTTGTCCTGAGTGGGCTCTGTATCAAAGTTCCTTGGGGTACCATTCTCGGGGCCCTTAACATTTTGCGATTTTTTTGCTTACACGTTTTGGGGCCCTCAAAGCTTGGGGGTCCCGTATCATTTATACGGCTCATACGGAGGTATCTATGCCCTTAATCTGGAGAAAAATGTCCTTGAAATTTGAGTTCTTATGGCAGCATAAGATTCATGAGACTTCTAAAAATAATGATTTACAATTGTAGCTGTGACTTTACTAGGCCTACTCTTTACCAATCCAATCGCATTAAATCTTTTGCAAAAGTTTCACAAAACTTGATATTTCTAAGATATAGTCTTCTACAGGTTCAATGTTAGAATTCTCCAGGAATAATTAGTAACTTTATACCCCCAAGGAATTCAAAACTAGTTATAAAATTTAAAATAAGAAAATTCATTCATTGTCACCACTATTCTTACATTTCAGAATCGGATTATTAAGTGTATTAAAAGTGATACACCATTAAGAGTGTCAGCAAGGGATTCAAGCAGAATAAAATTTATAATTACTACATTAAGGCTAAAAATGGTCCATCTTTTGAGTTATAAATCTGGTTACTGATTGAATGTTCATTAACGTTGCACTTTAAAAGAAGTACAAAAGCTATTGGTGACGAACCTCACAATTTTGAACCACATTTATGTGATGAGAGTGACACCTGAAAAGGCATTCCCTTCTACAAACATAAAATCAGTGAATGGATCTTTCTAGGAAAACAATTGTGAATAAGGAGAAATATAGATACTGATTCACATTTCCATCCTGCTATCAAACATTTGTGACCTAAATTTTATACAGGAAATTAGTAAGCTTCGTTTAAACCAGTGATTCCCAAAGGGGTCTATCTAGACCCCCAATGATCTATAACGACCTGAAAGGGATCCATGTCAGCGGAAAAATAATTTGGAGGTCCATGAGGTGTAAATACGGGTCTACGCGATACTGGCTCTCATTAAACCAGATCGTGACTTTAATTTTAAAAGGAAATTTAATCAAGTGGAAACCAGACTTGCCTATTTAACAGATTCATTTACAAAATTTAATTAGGTTAATTTGCAGTTACAAGGCGACAGCATAAATTTTATTAAAACAAGGACTACATTTAAGCCTTTCTTGCCAGAATTAAGTTTAAAAAAATATAATAATGGACGCCGCAAATTTTCCCTGTTTCTCAATTGTCACAGACAATCTACCAGGAAAAAGGACGTTTTAACCAACGTTCAATGTTTAAATGCCCTTTTTTTTTTAGACTTTGAAACTAAATTTGAGAATGTTTTAACTATCTTAATACCATGGCAGGCAATGAATTCATATGGTCACTCCGAAAAAAAAGTCAGATTTCAAGAATTAGGCACTAGGAATAGGCACTAACGAAGATCTTAAAGTAAAATTTAAGAACGGATGTCAATAGTTTTGGCTTTAATAAGATATACCTGTTATTTATTCCATATTATGGGATATCTCGAGAAAGTTTTTAATTGTTTTTCCGATTGAGAAGGATATACAGTGCGCTTGCCAAACTCCAAAACAAGAAAAGACTGGACACAATTAACCGAAGAGATATTTGGGGTTAAACCTGATAAGGTTGATGTCAAATGTTGAAAATTTGTTATTGCATCCCCAGATTCATCCCTTCCACTAAAAGCATTTGTTTGTTGTTCGGTTATTTTATTTATTAATTAAATTTTAATTTAATAAAAACATGTGTTTTCTTAAGTTTTAAACGCCATACTCACATAAAAATTTAAATCTTTTAAAGGAGGTAACTCTGTACCTCCAGTCAAAAACATATTTAAGTTGATGGATTTTCAAAAATTTAATATTAGGTTAGTAAGAGTCTACCCCGAACCGAAAAACCTTTTCAAGGAGTCTATGAGGGAAAAAAGTTTGGGAAGGTTTAAACGAATGTCTCCAATTTCCTGTTAAATTAAATATAATTCAAAGGAAAGAATCCAGTTCGTACATTTAATTGAAAATATTTATTTGAAAGAATAAATGTGCCTAATATTCAAAAACAATTTCGCTATCATATAGTAACGTCTGGAACAGGGGTCGGCAACCTTTTAGCTGCGGCGTGCAAAACTAATCTACCAATAGGATTTAGCGTGGTACACAGTAAGACATTTTTTAAACAACTCGATTCCCGAAAAAATGCATGCAAAGTTAGATAGTAGAGGTCAATCATATAGATTTATAGGGTTAATATGAATTAGTTTTACGTCATCCGAAAACGTTTCTTAACATAAATATAAGCAGCATAAAATACAACTCTTTTTTTCAACAAAAATATAAAAAATTTAATTTGTGCATATATTATATATTTTTAAACATAGTCATTTTTTTAAAATTTGTACATATATGTATTTTTATTATGTTTTTTAAACATATTTACTTACATAACAAATAGACAACATAAAATATAAGTATTTTCCGTCATTACAGTTAAATAAAAAGATAAATAATAATTTTAAGGCGAACCTTGTGCTTGCACCAATCCACTTTCATATTGCAACATCAAGGATATATATATAATTTGTTACTTTCAATTTAACACTATTTTGAGCATTCAGTTGTTTAACAATTTCCTTGCGGACTCAAAACATTTGTCATATTAGGAAAGATTTTTTTACTCCGATATGTAGAACCAAAAGCAGAAAACAAAATACATGCAATTTTCTCTCTTCAAACTATTACTGATTCAAACTACTCTGGCTACTGATTCTGGCAGGAACCACACTTCACAGAAGTCCATAAATTTAATCATTTGATACTTGGTCAACATGTTATCTACAAAATAAATTTTGTTGTGCTATCTCTTGTCTTTCTTGGTGTTGCATTTACGGTGGCCAGCAGTGTATGTATCAATGGGTGTTTATATATATGATCTCATTTCACTCCAACGCCGTTCAACCGATCACTATGAAAATCACTATGACAATATGAATCACTATGAATATGCGTATTTTTTTTGTGAAGAAGATTTTTGTGCAATCCTCTTTGTTGCAGCTCCCCGCCAAGGGGCGCTGTGACATATCAACTTCTGCACCGTTCAATCAATCGCCAAGTGGCCAACATGGTCACCAAAAATGATGTCAACTTGGCTCTATCGCCAACATTTCGCTATGTTTTCTATTGAATCGCCCTTATAATGCAAAGAACGGTGTTGCTCGCAAATATTACAGTTTTAACATAAAATAAATACAACAGAAAGTAATATTAACCTATTACACACCCAGATATGAATTATTTACCCTATTTTAAGCGTTTATTGCACAAAATGTGTAACAATGGGTAACTTTTGCTGAGCAGAGACAGCAAGGTGTTTTCAAAAATTGATTCACAAAAGAGTTACGGGGCGTTATAAATAGAAAAAATTCTTTTTATCAGCTATTAAATCTACAGACTTAGAATTTAACAAATATAGGTTTTTTGTTCAAATGAGATTTGCAAAAAGCTTTTTTTTGTTTAATATTTGCAATTTACGTAAAATTAACTCATTAAAAACTTTTTATCCTTTAATCTGTTTTGTTTAATTTTATAATTCACCCTTGCAAAGAACGGGTATACCAGCTAGTATAATATAAATAGAAAAAAATACTGCAAAACTAATCTATGCTTTGCTTTTATTTACTGCAATATTTATTTCTTATATTTTCCTTATCTATGCATGAATATGTAATTTTTATATTTTATTTGTGCAAAAGAAGTATATCTCAATAAAATAACATCAAAAATACAACAAATACTGAAAATTTTCATCATACTTCAAACTTTTTGTAAAAAATAATAGATTAAATTACTGTTACCGAATGACACAGATTTAACTATAAATAATGTACACTTTAAAAAAATGAGTTTGCTTAGAAATTTTTATTTCATTTTTATAGAACACTTAATACGACTTCTGAATCGTTGCAAAAAAACGTCTTGGCGAGAAAAAAACAGGAAAATGACCAATATTACTTCTATGGCGCCAAGAGTCCTCGAATGTAAATAACTTAAAGATGAAAAGGAATCAAATTCAAAAACTAGACGAACCCAAGCAGAGAACATTAACAAGAATAATTTCTGCTGACTCCGGCAGAATTCTAAAGAGATGTAAAAATAGTTTATGCCCTCACATTAAGACTCATAAAATTAAGGAAACATTGATTATGCTGACATTTGAGTTCTCTGGAAAAGATGTCTGAGAAGAACTGCCAAAACCGGAGAATTAATTTTCACTTAAAGCGTTACTTAAGAACGAAAAAGGACTTACTAGGCCATGATTGAAAACCATTATTTATTTGATTACACTTTCTCTAAAAAAATGAAAACTAATATTGCACTAGAAAATGTCGATATTGTATAATTCTGTTTTTTAGCGTTTTTAGATTATTAAATCAAGGAATGTATCATATTTTTTTCTCTTTTTTAAAAAAAAATCATATATTTAAATTGCCATGTAAGAAGTTATTATTTAACTCCTTAACGGTTGCATAATTTTTAAGAATATGTCATAAAAGTGCCTTTTTTATTCGTGGAATTGTATATAAAACTGAATTTATGAACAATATATGTATTTATTTTTAAATTTTAGCTTCACAAATACAAAAAATTATTTTTTTTAAAAAAAAGCCAGCATTTTTAGGGGTATTATGACTAAATGTTGGTTTTTCGGCTAAGAGAAAAAATTAAAAAACCTTTTTTTCAAACATTAAAGGAGAATTTTATTACACTTATGCATAATGTTTTAATCAAAAGTATTTTTCCTTGTGAGTTAAATTTCAAAGCATGAGATAAAAAAGGCTATTATCACATGTAACAGTACAGATCCATCATCACTGCCCTCAGATTCTCTTACCGAACTTTAAAAAAATCAGTTACTTCAGAATCACTCTCAGATCCATTTACACTTAAAGTATAATCCAATTCACTTTCTGACTAATTCCATAGTGAATACAATATTAAAAAAAATTTATCACAGAACACAACACCGGAACTAAGTAACTGAGCTAAGGTTACAAAAACATATAGCTAATATATACGTTTATTGTGTTAACATCTAGTTTAAAATAAAATAACAATCTCTAAACACGTGACTAATAACCTGGTATTACCATCTGGTGAGAAATAAATAAGATTCCGGGCATAAGAAATAGACAGTTTCAATCTTTTTTCAATCTGAGCACTCCAGCCCAGAAATGTCACGAACACGAGAAATAGAGGGAGAAATTTCACCCCTTGATTTTGACGGAAGCGAGAAGTAAGGGGTTAATCTGGAAATAAATTGGACAGCAATAATCATTTTGCAATTCAATTTATTTTATAACTCACTCCTTCTATCACCCCAATTATGAGTTTAATTTTTAAAAAAATATACTATATATATATATATATATATATATATATATATATATATATATATATAGTATATTTTTTAAACTGTATTACATATATTATCAAAATTGAAATTTTATATACTCGATTGTTTTGAATGACAATACGATACTTTAATGATAATTAATAAAAATTAATTCCACTTAATGTTGTGATTCTGTCAAATGTATATACATATTGATATTAATTGCAACTATTTAATAAAAAGTAGCTAAAATAAATTTTTCTTGGTTGATCTAAGTAGGAATAGATTTAAAAAAAATTTTATATTACTTGTTTATAACAATAGCGTTGTTACAACAATGCAGGTGAATGTTGAGTTGTATTTTTTGAATGTTTTTAATTAATATCTTTTTAACTAATTGCGATATCGAACCGAATTGTGAATCTAAACCATTCTCGAATTTACTTGAACCCCCACAAAAAATTTGATCGAAATCGGTCCAGCCGTTTAAGAGGCGTTGAGTGACAAACACACGCACGAAAATTTTTTATATATAAAGATATATATATATATATATATATATATATATATATATATATATATATATATATATATATATATATATATATATATATACTGCTCAAAATAATTAAAGGATATTGCGGTTTTAGGTGGATCTTGTGGCTGGGAAACTTTTTAGCTGATTGATACATGGTCGACAGACGTAGTAGGTTATATGAGAATAAATTACACATGTTTGGCAGAAAAAAATGCATTTTATTGCGCATTTGTGTACAAAAGGAAAAAAACACAACTTGTGCGTATGAGAAAAAAAGAATAAGAAAAGGTGTTTTCTTCAAAGGAAATCATTTTCAGTAGGGGGTATGGTTTCCACGGACGGCCAGCAACGTTGAGCACCATTGAGGCAGGGAGTCAATGAGGCTATTAATCACGAGTTGGGGTATTCTGTCCCGCTCTTCCAGTAGAGCTCTTTCCAGTTCTTGGAGAGTTCGTGGTGGTGGTTGGCGGCCAGCAATTCGACTTCCAAGAGCCTCCCAAACGTGCTCTATTGCATTCATGTCTGAAGAACACGCTGGCTATTCCATTCGTACGATTCCTTCCTCGAAAAGGAAATCCTCCACCAGGTTAGCACGATGTGGCCTACAGTTATCGTCCATTAAAATGAAGTCATCTCCGATTGCTGCAGCGTAAGGGACTACCATAGGTCTGAGGATCTCATCCCTATATCGGCGAGCAGTCAGAGGTCCATCTCGAATGGTGTAGAGATCTGTGTGCCCGTCAATGGAGATGCCACCATACACCAATACTCCCCCACCAAATTTGACACCTTCGTGCACGAACGCAGGATTATTCCTACTGCCACGGTCCCTCCAGATGAAAATACGCCTATTATCCGGATGAACAGAAAAACGGGACTCGTCAGAAAAAAAAACATCGCTCCATTCATTTCTCCTCCAGTTCACATGCTCTGTTGCCCACTCCCTGCGGTCGCAACGATGCCTTGATGTTAGTCTAACACATACCATCGGTCGGCGAGCATACAGACCTACACCATGGAGCCGGTTTCGGACAGTCTGAGTTGAAACCGTGGTGCCAGTAGCCGAGCGAAGGTGTTGTTGGAGAAGAGTAGCGTTCATATTTCGATGTCTCCGAGCCGTTAACACTAAATAACGATCTTCATTGGGCGTTGTTGCCCGTCTACGACCTTGTCCTGGTCTTAGGCCTGCACTGTCAGTCTCCAAAAAACGGTTCCAAATCCTGGAAATCACACTTTGTGACACTCCAATGGCTTGCGCTACTTCGGCTTGAGTTTGACCCCCTTCTAACCTACCAACAACTCCATAAGCTTCTGAATCGGTTAAATGACTTCGCTGAAACATCGAACTCATCGAAACAAAGCAGTCACTGAATGCCGATCATCCTTGTCTTCATTTCAGTTGAAAGTCAAATTTCATTCGCTGCCGCTGAAGCGACGTTTTTGACGTCGAACTCAAAATTAGCATACTCCACAGTTTGAAAATCAGAAAAATTTGCATTTGTGATTCTCTTCTTCCATTTTCGGCAAAAAAAATTTCGCTTATATCTTTATTTTATATAAAACTTACAATATCCTTTAATTGTTTTCAGCAGTGTATTGGTGTTTCAAAAGTCACACACATCCACAAGGTAATCCTTGTTGCTTAAAAACCAAAAAATGGTTGGTTCGGATTTCTTTCACCAGATGGCAACAGGGACCCCAACATAAGAAGTTTTCAACGTATCAGGCATCAGTTTCAAAATACTTGTCAGTAGTAGTCAGTTGAGAGCAACGGAAGGTGCATATTTTCTCAAGAGCAAATAGCCTTCGTCGAATTTTATTTTGCTATAAAATTTAATTGCCGCGTGATAAATGCATTTCAGCTGAAATATCCAGGTGAAACAGCACCAAATGCATCAAGGATAACACTTTTAGCGCAACGGTTACACAGGATCGATTGTAGATGGAAGCGATCAGGTAGAGCGTTCATAATGAAAATGAAAGTGGCAGATGTGGAAACCGCTTTACAAAGAAGTCCATTGAAAAGAGCGTCCGTCTACATAAACATCATTACAAAATTCATATCCTAGCTGAAAGTGATGAAAGGTACGCTTGATTGCAGCAAGACGGCGCAATTTGTCACACATTACCGGACAGTATGGAAGTTTTAACTGAATTTTTCGATGATTGTGTCATTTCCAAAAGACTTTGGCCAACTCATTTACCGGACTTGTCGATTCACGATTTTTTTCTTTGGGTATATCTGAAAAATGTCACCTTCAGAAATAATCCCCATACGTTTGAAAAACTTAAGAGTAATATCCTTGATGCGATATCGGACGTTAATTACCATGCTCTTCGTAAAGTGTCAATTAATTTGGTAAAAAGAATTCGATTGTGTGTCCAGGAAAACGGACATCATTTTGAACATTTACTGTTATTTTACCATGTCTGACACCTGACAATAAAGATAACCGTTCAACCTTTGCTTTTCCTTTATTCTGTTTGTGTTAACATAATTCATCTGTCTTTAAAACTCAACCAAAAAGGTTGATGTGCGTGACTTTTGAAACACTAGATGCTAATGGAGCATTTCTTTTTAACAATTTTTCGAATGAAGTATATATTTTCAACACTATAGGTTGTTGAGAGTGGCTAAAAAGAGCTTTTTTAAAACTTTATTGAATAAATAAATATGTTATGGTAAAAAATTATAAAATATATTGGAGTGCCAACTCAAGCTACCATTCACGGACTTAAAATACTTTCGTCTTCAACGAAGAAATAAGTAATACTGAAATTATTTTAAGTATGTGTAAGCAAATTTTTAACTAAGTATTTTAATACAGTATTTTTGGAACACAAAGTTAAATAGTTGTAATTTTAATATTTTAAAATAACTTTCTCATAAGGAATATTTACAAAAAGTTAAAATAAAAAAAATTTTAACAGGCAGATATAAATAAGATAATTTATGAATAAAAATACAGAACAATGATTAAAATTGGATTAATAACCGTTCTACTGTTTGAATTTGGTTTTTTTTTAATCACACACACACACAGATTAACTGTCACTAGGATAGATAAAAGATCGAAAAATGCAGCATTTATTAGTTTATCTCTGCAAGTGGAATTTCCTTGTAAATATTTATATAGAGAGAGTGAAGAACCGTTACATTATATAAATACCTGGGTTATAATGGGTTGTCTGATGTATCTGGTGTAAGACATCCACTAACTGATCCTGTAATTCCATTGGAGAGGTTGCGTGACAGCGCGAATTTGGTTTTCCGGGTGGAACCCCAATTTCAATTCGATTCATTTCAGATGAATTCAAAGGGCAATACGTGACTGGAAATTCACCAAAATGCTCCTCCAACCATTCTCTGACAATCTGCCCTTTTGATAGGATGCATTATCCTGTAGGTAAGCACTTGGGCCGCAGATTGTTCGTAGACCACAGTAATGCTTGTTCCCAAGCGCCGAGCCATAAAGATTTGACCTTTATCGAAATCTGATAAATCAGCTGTTTTTCCCATTATGTTTCTAAGCATTCTGCATGAGGAAGACAGTGCATGAACGCTTTATGTACTCCAGAATTAGCTGCAAATGTGTCGTGGTTTTGTCTCCGATTGAGCTCATTACAGTAAGTTGGAGTTCTTCAACCTTTCACGCTCCAGGGCAAAATTAATAAATTTAAAATGATCCGCGAGGCGCACGATTGTCAAAAAAATATTGTAGAAAAGAAGCTTATGTATGAAATGCAGGTTTGTTATACAAGACTACAGCTGATTCTAAAGGAAAGAGATGGTGTTT
Source organism: Trichonephila clavipes (assembly GCA_019973935.1). Classification (NCBI taxonomy): domain Eukaryota; kingdom Metazoa; phylum Arthropoda; class Arachnida; order Araneae; family Nephilidae; genus Trichonephila; species Trichonephila clavipes. The sequence goes on along the minus strand of BMAU01016329.1, from coordinate 19,940 downwards.
ACAGATCTCTGTTTATATATATATATATATCGGTTTCTAAAACATTGCATGGAAATACAAGGGAAATACTTTGAAAACCTGATAAAAAAAGATAAGAGTCCATCTTTTTTCAGAAAATTTCTGAGATTTTATGCATAGTCAGACTTTTTTTTTATATTTACATTTATCTAAGATACCATAACATTTTTGAAAAATTGTTCATTTTCAGCAGATTTTATCCTAAATGGATATCAAACAATCAATAAAATGTTTTAAATATCAGGAATAACAAAAAAAAATGGCGCTTTTTAAGACAAAATGCATACAAAGAAATTTTTTAATTCCTACTATTAGTTTACTCTCTCCCTATATATATATATATATATATATATATATCTTGTTCAAATTTTCAATCGTAAATAAAATACTTTTTATTCATCCATTCAAATTTAAATACATTTTTTAAACTTGTAGAGGAAGACACTTGATATACATACAGTTTTTTTCAAATATTAATTCATTAATTAAATTTAATTAACTAAAATAAAAAATTTCTTTATTAACCTAAGTAAGGATTGACTTAAAAAAATTAATATTCCTTTTTTAAAAAAACAACTCAAATTTAAATGAGGGGCCACTAAAAGACTTTCAGCGGGGCATTGGTTGAAGATTCCTACTGTAAATGATGGGTGATCAAAATGTACCGTCTCCTCGATGTATCTGTGTACATATACATATATATATTCTTATTTATTATCATCTATACCGTCTCATTTTATTTCTATATAATAGCCCAACATTAAGATAGGTTTATAGAATTTAGTATGATGTTGATGCTTGTGTGTGTGTGTGTGTGTGTGTGTGTGTGTGTGTGTGTGTGTGTGTGTGTGTGTGTGTGTGTGTGTGTGTGTGTGTGTGTGTGTGTGTGTGTGTGTGTGTGTGTGTGTGTGTGCGTGCGTGCGTGCGTGCGTGCGTGCGTGCGTGCGTGCGTGCGTGCGTGCGTGCGTGCGTGCGTGCGTGCGTGCGTGCGTGTGTGTGTGTGTGTGTGTGTGTGTGTGTGTGTGTGTGTGTGTGTGTGTGTGTGTGTGTGTGTGTGTGTGTGTGTGTGTGTGTGTGTGCGTGTTTGCGTGTGCGTGCGTGCGTGCGTGTAATAATTCACGTTAGTTTTTTCTTGAAGGATTTGATTGATTTTAATCCATCATGGTCTTGAGCCCTCCAAGACTTCACATGAAATTCAATTTCTAGTTTACCAGTCTAATGGAATATAACTATAACCTTACTGTTTCAAAATAAGGATGATGCAATCTTGCATCACCCAAGAAATCTGAACCAATCAGAAAAATCTTTTCAGAAAACCATATGATTTTAGTAGCTTCCAGTTGATCAGGATTATAAATAGACGAGATTTCTGGAGCGAACAATGAATGTTATTGGGAATGTTCTAAATGTAGTGTATGACTGTCCACTTGTATTTGTGTTGCGTTTCGTCGCTGTTCGTTATGTGTAAAGTAAAATGTGGAACTAAAAATGTCAAACCTTCTGATAATTTCAACGACTACATCCAAAAATATTTCAATGCCTGAATTCTAGCTCAGTAGTACAAATATAACAGGAAAAACGGTGTGGTGTTAGTGTTATTATTATTATTATTATTATTATTTTACTAATACAGTTTATTTATTTAAATAAAATTTGAAATATTTTAATTTTTAAAATTCAAAATATGTACAGTTATAACTTTTCCAGCCTAATTTTTTTTAAATATCTTTCGCGTTAATTTTTTTACCTCGTTTATGTGAAACATTTTCCTGCAATATTTCAGTTTATTCTAAAATAATTACAACGTAAAATACTCTAAAACTATAGTTCTCTTAACATTGTAAGAGAACAGATACTTCCGATTCATTCACTGATTCTTTCAGTACATATATAATCGTAACATTTGAAACAAAGGAAAAGGAAACTGTGAATGCATCAACTTTTTTGTAAGAATAGAACACTTACTTATATTTCAGTTATTGCCTTATTTTTTAATTAGTTCTGTGATATTTTTTTTCATAAAACAAATCACCAATCAACATGTTTCATTTTAAAATACGTAAGTGTTTCAAAAAGTAAGGTGACAAGAGCTCTGACGGATGTGAAAATTACACACACACACACACAAGTAAGAATAGAAGTCTTTCCGAAGATAATGAAGGCGATCATGGCATTAAAAAAAACTGTGCCAGTAGATGGTGCTGGTTCTTCATTAACATGACTAAATCTCAGTTAGAATGCGGCTGCGTTGACGGAAACATAGTCCACGATTGAAATAAGAATTCAAGCACGGTTTTTGCGTTTAAACAAAAATTCTCCAACTAAAATTCATCGGCAATTCATTGAAGTGTTCGTTACAAGTGTTTTATCACAAAGACAGAAGCAAGGACATCTTAATTTTTGAGGCCCTGGGCCCTCATGAAAAAGTGGGCCCTAACTGGGATCGTTAAAAGTAGACAATATATAGCATGCATTGTCAAATACTCGTACAAACGATTATTTGAAACAAATGAATGTTCACGGCTCACAATTTCATGAATCACTCGGCTTAACCAAAAGCCGAATTTCGTCTAAATTATTAAAATGATTGCCTATGGTATTAGACCTAGGCTTAGACATGGACAATGGACATCACACAATAATAAAGTCTTGCCACTTTTGCCAGTTATCATGTAGTTTGAAAATCCCTGTTTTTTCAAATAATATGTTTTTTATTTCTAATGGGCTGCCGATAGGAGTTTTTCCATTGCAGACCTAGTACATTCCCCGAAAGCTGGTATCTCTTTTTAGTGCGGCACCATATAGGCGAATACCAATCGCCGCAGGTAATTATGACGCCCAGTTTCCTCACTAGATAGAGGCACCTAAGCACTCAAGCTGCAAACCTGTACTAAGATTTAATTTTGCCTAGAGCATCCAAGCCAAACAGACACTCTAGGGACCTTTTACATGCCGTGTAATCATACGACATGGCAGCTGTCGGTTTTCTGCATCATGAAAAATCCCCGGACTTGAGCCGGAATCCGCAACCTTGGGTGCAGAAGGCCAGCGACAAGCCAACTACATCACCCAGTCGACCCAAGTCGAATATGTACGAAAAATATATGTCAAGAGAATATGTACGGAAACAATATTTGACCATTAAAATTATCCGAATCATGATCTTATTAAGACTGAGTCAAGAACAAAACGAGGCCCCTACCGAGGGCAAAGCCCTGGGCCCATTAGGCCCATGAATCAAGACGTTCCTGGACAGGTGTGGTTTTGCTGCACGGAATTTGACAAATACAGAAAAGATGAGTGAGATGAAGAAAGTGCGTTTTCGATGGGAAATACTGAGCCACCCTCCTCACATCTACGACCTTGCACCAAGCGATTTTGACCTCTTCGGACCTTTAAGGAAACACTTGGGAGATCAGCATTTCAGAACCGATGCTGAGACTGAAAAAACCATTTGGCCCTGATTGTACAACCTTGACACTGATTCGTACGATGCGGGTTTCGAAGGTTTGGTGTTCCCATGGAACAAGAGCCTTGATAAATATGGTGATTATGTACAGAAATAATATGTACCTATGTTTTCCTGCATTGTATGTATTTATTTATTTCATGTATAAACAATTATTCTGAATGGAATTGTTACCTTTCTTTTTGAAATACCTATGTAGTTTAAAAACTAATAAGTGAGATATTTTTAAATGATAATATGGTTCAGCTGTATAAAGTTATTCAGCGATTATTTTATAGGTAAATTGCATGTAAACGTTACGTTACGAAAATCCATTTCTGATTTGAAATGTTCAATGACTTTGTATACGTATTCCATTGTTCTTAATAGATATTTCCAAAGTCATCTAATTGAACTGACCACGTGGTACCAAACCTCTGGTCTTACAAAGAAATAATCAGACAAACTGAATTTGTCAGAAATATGAACATCGTTTCATAAAATGAACATAATGGTTTATTTAAATAATTCACAAATGTCTTAATTTTTGAGGGGTTTGTTTTAGTATTCTAAAATGTGTTAAATGTTTGAAGATGTTTTATGACTGTAAACTATAATAACTAAGTAGAAATAAACATAAACAAAGTTGTTTCAAGCAATACATGCCTCAAAAGAAATACATCTTCTACTCAATTGAATAGAATTTATAAAATAAAGGAAACTGCGAGAACAGAAATACAGTGCGACGGGTACTACATCTTCCTCAACCAAAAAATTCAAAAAAAAAACAGAATGTCGGACGATCTTAGACTAATTAAGTTGGTGCTATAACGGTATTTTTCGTATCTTAATATGAATTTCGTTATAGCACATAGACGTGATTATTTTTCTATATCATTTTTTATTATTAAAATATCAAATATAGTCTTTTCTAGTTTGTCTGCATCTGATTTATTAACAGAAAAGAAAAAAGTTTTTAACGCACTTTCATAAGAAGACGCGGAACCTTTGAATTCGATTTTTTCTATATCTCTACTTCCTTTGACATGTAAAACATCATGACATGTTTTAGTGCCTTTAATCATCATTCTTTTGATTTGTACTATATATTTTAATTCTTTTTAATTTCATATCCAGTTTTACCATTCTTCTACAAAGAAAGTGAGTAAGTGATTTGGAGGTTTAATGGTGCAAGAGCCAGTTTTGCCCAAACTGAGCCAAACACTCATTAAATAAATACAAAGAAAGTAAAATGCTCTGGAAGAGAAGACTCCAGTCTATGATTTCCTTGAATTTATAAGCTCTTTTTCTTGATATTTTTGCATCAAAAACATGTTTTAATCTTCCTTTCTTATACATATAACACGGTTGCTTTTATAAAAGCCTTAATGTTGAGTGTTATGTGAAATTTTCTTAATAATTGAGCCGATGTTTTGTTAAAAGTACTTTCATTTGTGTAAGAATAGTGTACATTTTAAATAGTTTTGATGTTTGTACATTCCAATTCAAATTATTAGAATAGCCCAAAAAATACTCATCATTGTCCTATATAATATATGTTATCTATAAAAGTAAACAATGAAAATTAATGAAAAATTATAAAATGTTTACAACTAGTTGGAGTATGATATATTGTTTAAAAGTAATGGAGATTTTATAAAAAACAGACACTGAAATTATTCGTAAAATTTTTGTCGAAAAATGTTTTTATAAAAATACATGCAAAAAAGGTACATTTTTTAAATATTAAATATTCAACTAACACGTTATGAAATATTTTTAAACTTAAGAAAAAGTTTTTCTCAGAAATTTAATCGAATAGAAACAACACAACAAAATATTTGTTACACGTGTGTTGTGTTAAAATATCCTTTTTCTCTGTATTAAATTTGTTGCCATGTTGTTTGATATTTTTTGTCATGTCATTTCAGACCTTTCACTTGAAACCTTCGATTAATGCATTAGAAAATTAAATTTATAGGTTTTTATACATAATTTTTAAGAAACTCTACTTGATACGTAAAGGACAGAAATGACTTGAATGCTAAAGATTAAAAAATTTATTTCATATTTTGGAAAAATAAACACAGAGATGGAAGCTGAAGTATCATAAGCATTGTTGACTGAGAACAGCTTTATAAAAAATATTGGTAGGTTAACCAGTTTTATGGCTATTATATATATATATATATATATATATATATATATATATATATATATATATATATATATATATATATATATATATATAAATCATTGGCAAATACTTTTCAGAAAAATTCTATAACGTCTAATTTTTAATTAATCTAATCTTTTTTGCTAGTTTTTTTCTTTTAGGATTGTGTATCTCCACAATCCTTATTTTTTACTTTAACTTTTTAATATTTAATTCTAATTATTTATTAAGGAACCCAAGTAAAGAAAATAACTTTTGAAAGTTTTTTAACAATGTTTCTAAAACTTATCATTCTTTACTTAAGTTTTCACGCAAATATTTTTCAAAATATTCAAAAATATATTGACAAAAGTTATTGTTGCTTTCATTATTCCATTGATAATGTAGAATATTATATTAATTAAAAGGTTACTTGAAAATTTTTACTATTTAGGTATAAAATGTGAAAATATTTAGTTAAATTGGACCCTAGACTATATAAGAATTTAAGTTATTTTAATTTGAAACACTTTTATATGTTTTAAAGTTTGTGCTGTAATCTGTTTTTATTTTTAAAAATTTAAATCACAAAGCATTCCAGAATTTATTCTTTATGTAAAATATATTGTTTTAAAACATGACCTTTTAATTTTATTTTATTTTTCTGAAAACAATTTTTTTAAATCTAATACAAATGCGTTAAATAATAATAAAAATATATGTTAGAAGCATTTTATACACTTTATACGTGCAGATATCATCCATTTAAAATCAATAACACTTTAGCTTTCGTATTTTCAGGAATATTTACTTTTATCCAAATAACTTTGATATCTTTATATTATAATGGAAAAACGTTCTTTATTTTTAATTAAATTCTTGCAAATGAATAGATGAAAATTCAAACTATTTCAAACTTTATTTTAAATTAATTAATTGGAAGATTTTGATTTCATCATTAATGAAACAAGAAACGTAACTTTTTTTAAAACATATTAACAATTTTCAATTTTTTTTGTGTTCATATTAAAGTAAACAATTTTACAAATAATATTACGATAAATCTTTAAACCAACCATAAGTCTTCACATGTCTAAATTTTAAGCAGCTAAATTCTTGCATTTGAAATACAAAAATGTTAAGAATTTATTTTCACTACTAAGTTTCCAATTATCTGTAGTTTCTGTCAGAATATTTTATGTTGAGAGTCGGGTAATGAGATGTCTGGAATTCGGATAATAAGCTCAAGCATTTTATGTTGAGACAGATGTGACATCTGGAATCAGTACTAGAACTTCAATTATGATTTAAAGCGGGGCTGAAGCTCCTCTGAATTCATTCAATTCAGACGTTAAATTATGAGAGGAAAAATTTAGAAGTGATAGTGAAGACTATTTCATGAAGTTATATTTTTTTTATAATCAGTAAATGCTATAATAAAGAAGCAATGGCGTTTAAAAATAACACAAAAAGATTTTCGTATAAAAATGCGTTATGTTTTACAAAACAGAAAATGGATTTCCTATTGTTATACGTACACTGCAATGGTTTGAATAAATCTGGCTTCAAAAATATTTTTTTATATAAAACTCGTAGTAAATTTAATTTTTATTCGAAAATATGTAATGTAATGTAAAATTTCGTTTTTGTTATTTGACTTTTTATGACTTCTAATGAAATTGTAAAAAAAAAATTGCATTACATTTAAAACGTTAACGAAAATTTCTGAGAAATTCTTCTTCATTTTTTTTAGATTATTAATAATGAGAAATGATTATTGATATCCATGGATATAAAAAAAATACTGAAAATGAATAAGTTTGTTGATGAAAAACTAAGTGTAAAATGAAATAAACCACGTATTTCACATTTAGATGAGAAAGAGAATTGTAAAAAAATAACTTTTTGAGAAGTTTAAAGAATAGAGTTTAAAAATGTAAATATCATAAAAGTGCATCATCTGTTAAAAATGAACTGTTTAATAGCAAAAAAGAACTTGTTTATTATACTTAGTACCAAACATTTCCACATTTTGAGTATCAGTACTGAAATTTTGTATGCGTGCGTGTGTGAAAGAGAGAGAGAGACAAAAAACTTTAACGACCCATAACACGACAAAAGCAAAATATTACTTCTGTGACATTTATCAATTCTGATACAAATAGAGCATGTCCTTACAATAGCATCTGATATAAATAGTGTACTTTCTTACTATATCTGATAGCATTTTCTTACGATATAAAAGGCCAAAATAATACTCAATTCTGAAATTAAAGTGTAATTTAAAATTATATTATTTTCTTTAAAAAATAGAGAACACAGTTTATGCATTTAATTATGTTATTAATTGTAAATTATCTGAATAGTTGATATGATCGAATTAACATTTCAATTAACAACTTTTTCTACTGTTATGTGTAAATTCTAACTTGCCGAAAGATATTTAAAAGTTAGAAACAATAAGAGCAAATCGACTGTTTAAAACTTGAAAACAATAAAAGGAAAAATATTTAAAATTCAATATAACAATGAAGAGGAGCCGGTTGGGTGGCGCGGTTGATTTGTCGCTGGCCTTCTGCACCAAGGTTCGACCCCGACCCAAGTCGGTGGATTTTCATGATACAGAAAAACGACAGCGGCCATGTCGTATGTTTATAAGGCATGTAAAAGATCCCTAGAGTATCTGTTTGGCTTGAATGCTCTCGGCAAAATTAAATCCTGGTACAGGTTCGCATCGTCGGAACTCAGGTGCCTCCTTCTACGGAGGAAACTGGGCGTAAAATATAGGGCCAACATAGGGCACCGCACTAAATGTGATACCAGCTTCCGGGGGATGTACTAGGTCTGCAATGGTTAATGATCCATTCGCAGCCCATTAGAAATAAAAAAAATGAAGGGTGAAAAACTAAAATAGCTTTATTGAAGCATATTAAAAAATTTACTGCATGTATAAACTATAAACTACTTTAGCACGTCATATGCTTTAAGGAATTATTTTAAAAAATAAAAAACTTAAAAAGAAAAATTATTTTAACACAGAAATTTAAAAACATTTTTTGCAGTATCATACAAATGTTTTTGTCACATGTGAGAAAGTTTAAATTTAATAAATGCTAAAAAAATTCCATTCTATCGCCAAAAAAATTCTTCAGTTACTTTTTATGGGTTAAATACTTAAGCTCACACACGTGAAATAATTATTTCACTACTCATTTTAAAAAATAGTAATTATTGAATTGGAAGTGTGGGGAAAATATTCCTTATCAAAATTTAAAATGGAAAAAAAATGTGGAAATGGTTGTCCAAAAGAATGTGAAGAAAAAAAAGATAGTATAATCCATTTAACTCTTGAGACAAAAAACGCATATAGCCTCATTCTGAAACCGTTCAACCATGTACCTCATTTGCATAAAAGCAAATGGCAATGCAACTGTCTCCAATAACCGAAGGAGTTACGGACAAAAAAAATCACTGCCATTATTACTTAGTTTCTGAACTTTCCGTCTCCAATTCTGTTCTTGGTGTTCGTTTTCGTTGATTTATGCCCCCTTTTCGAACGTTTTACGATGATGCACAAAGGTCAAAGGTAATACGACTCCCGGATAAAATAGGAAAATGGAAGATTTTCAGGCTTTCCACTTTTTTTCTCCTTTTTAAGAAGCTGAATCACCATTTTCTAAATTTGGAAACGTTAGAAGTAGGTCGGCTATTGATATTGCTTTTTGCTATATTTTAGTATTGGAGGAAATCTGCTTTGTCAGCAGAGTCTAACAGTTCTAATGTTTTTATAAGAAATATAACTGTTGTTACAGTATAGAGTTGTTTGTATATTCAAAATATGTACACCCAACTCTTTTTTTTACACGGTAGTGATACGTTCCTTAGAAAACCGTGCAAAAACAAATCGTGTACTTAAGAGGTTTAAGTCGAATATTATATGTACATATGTATATATATTGCAGCTTTAGTGTATAACTATAGTTTTATTGAATTCAATACATTGTTATTGTAAGGTGCAGGGTGCGATGATAATTATGACTGAATATTGGGTCGCGAATATTGAAAGTTTGAATAGCATTGATTTAGTAAATAGGTTTCCTCTTATCAAAGTAAATGTTAAAAGTATACTAAAAGCTTTGCTTTTTTGTAACAAATATACTTTGACTTTTTAACATAAAAAAGCTCGAATACCTAAACTCATTTGCTTTATGACAGTAATTAAAATAAAAATTACTTTTTTGTTTTATTTTTTCCCATCATCTATATACCAAAGAACATCTTTTCCGCCTAAATAGATTTTAAAATTATTAAAAAAATTTAACCCACCTTAAAGGGCATTATAAATTCAATGCCTGTTATCCAATAGCATTTTTAATTTCTTCATTTCTTCCTTAAAAATATTCTTGGAAGCAGTTTGTTGCCCTCCGGCGACACGTGACAGTCCGGCGCCGAAGGACCTGTCCTCTTGGACTTCCCACCTCCCTCTTGCATCGAGTTCTCCCCCACTCCAACTCCAACTATAATTCTATTTTTATCTACACTGATCTTTCTGTGTGATTTTAGGAGATTGGTGAATTTTAAATGCCGAAAAACAAGATACTTGGAGCAGAGATATCTGAAATGAAGTTTGAGAATATGTTTTCGAAAGATGTTTGATAAGCGATGGGGTGTATATATATTAAAGAATTACAATTTAAAATTATTTATATCAATTATTTTGATAAAAAAAATTCTCAGAAGAAAAGTTTATTTTAAAGTGACTGACTACATTTGGAACGGTGCTTTTGAGAAAGCGAGCAAACAAATAATATTTTGTTATCAGTTGAATTAGAATATACATATAAATTGTTTTGAGAATTACAAGAAGAAACTACCGTAAAATCCAGCGTATAACACGCACTTTGAACGCAAAAAATAAGATCGAAATTTACGTGTGCGCGTTATACGCCGGGTATAAAAAGGAGAGCTTTAAAAATTAAAAAAGAGATGAGCTTAAAAAAAATTAGGCTCCAACTTATATCGAAATACAGTTTGTTTAAAAGAAATGACATTCGTTATGAACTTAAAGAGTTTTAGTTCTAGAAGTATATTTCTTCAAAATCTTGTGATGTTACCTCGAATAAGTGACTCAAAACGTAAGAGCATTGCACACTACATTCCAGGTTTCTTCGTAAAAAAGAGGGTGCGTGTAATTCGGCGAATATACCTTAATATTAAAAACTGCAGCTTGAAAGTATAGGTACGCGCTATACACCGGATTTTACGGTATTTAAATTCAAATTTTTGGCAAAAATATCAAGACAAAAAAATAACATATATTTAAATCATTCTCTTTTCCTGAAATATGGTTTTATAATAATAATATTTTGCCTATATACATCTAAGACAGGCATGGCAAACCAGTGGCATGCGTGCCATTGATGGCACGCGACACAATATTTTTGGCACGCCAGTGCTAAAAATGGTTCGCATTCTTTTCCAAAATTTCAAAGTTTACTATGAAATATTAGAAACAGGCGGCGGGGAGCACTCTCGTTTTTTATTGCCTTGCCTTAGTTGCGTCGTAGATTAAATTGCTTATGATGTCTGTCTACGTATAACATAGTCAATTTCCTAGATGCAAATATGTTTTAAAGTTTATCTGTGTTATATTTACTATTTTTAACATGGCTAGAGTTCATAAAGAACAAAAAGTGCTAGGTAGTAAGTGTAACAGAGAATTTTAAACTTGGTGAATCCCCAGAAACATGGCATTATTAGTACAAGCGACAAAGCGGTATGCGTTTTATGTTCTGGAATAGTCATGTTTTGAAACAAATGACAAACCCTCTTGTCAGAAAAGTGAACTACAGCAAAAATAATTAACTGCTTATAAACCGTTTGGCTTATGACTCCAATTAAGCATGTATTCTACAAAATGTAACCTCTTATAATCCTAGTATAAGTTGTCATCCAATCTGCAATAACAGAAGTCACACTAATGTTACTTTAATATTGATTTACAAGTATAACTAAAACATTTGTTACTATACAGGGCAAAAGGTATTTTTTCGTAGTAAATAGAGTTTTGTGTTGTTGGTATTTAGTTTTATTATTTTCCCAATAATCACAAGTCAAAATTATTTGACAGCACATCTATAATTCATTAAACCCTTCTTTAGAAAAATTGGCACGTTATTCCATAAAGGTTCACCACCCCTGATCTAGGACTTCTATTCAGAGACTTAACTAGGATTTTTGAATTTAAATTTAAAAGTGGACTTAAACGTATTTTAATATATATGCGAGTAGAGGAATTTTAACAAAAAACATTGTTTATTCTTTTAATTGATCACAACTCTGGAAATAATGTGAGTATTTCAAAACTCCTGGTTCAAGCTCTGTATAGAAGTCCTAGCTATATACAGGCAAAATATAAATATTGCTGAAGCATTTTATAAAAAGAGAATGTTTTAAAAATATGTCATTTTTTTTCGGTAATTGCATTTAAATATTTTTTCTTGTAATAATGTTCTTAAAACAATTTTATACATATATTCGAATTCGAAACTAAACGCGGTGGTGCAACAGTCCATGAGGGTCAAGGCCTAATAAGCCCATCTCAGTATACGTGACCTTGGGTGCTGAGGTGCATGAGCAGATGTCCCGATCAGGTGATCAGTGTGAAGCGCGAACCCCCAGTGTTTAGTCCCCAAGCAAGCTTGGTACTCATATATCGACCCACTGAAAGGATAATTCAATTGACACTAAATATCAAAAAAGTATTCATTTATACTTTTTTTTCAAAATCATGGTTCCGAAAGTAATTAAGAAAGTGTGAAGGTCTCCTTGGACCTCACTTTGAGAACGAGAATAAATAGGAGTCATGTAAGAACCAGAAGCCATTTTTATAAACAACTTTCTTTATTTGGTTATCTTATCCGAATAAAATCAAAGACTTATATATATTAACAAATATATCTAACTAGTATTATGAGGTTTTAAAGGTAATATCCTTTAATTTAACTTAATGAATTAATGATCCAATTAATTAACAATTAAATAACGATCACACAGAGATTACCACGATAAGAGATCCCAGAATTATATTTAATAATGTTCCTATTGAACATTTAACTTTAATCTCACTCTTAAAACTTTAATGAGACTTTAATTATAAATCAATAATTACCAACGGAATCTCAACTCTTCTTGAGGTTAAATTATCTCCAAAAAGAAATCTTCAATTTAACTTCACTATAACTTTCTGCTTCAATCTCTATCTCCTACTGCTCTAACTTTACTATTCCGTTTGACTTAAATACTTTATCTAATCTGCATAACAAGGAATCCTGTCCGCTTTTTGGAGTTGATTGGAAATAGGTAGGGAATTAAATTTCCCTAAAAAGGACGACTCAGAAGGTTAGTGATAAAGTTCCGTATAGATTTGTCACAAAAGGAAAATGATTTTCGTGTTAATTTTTATTTTTTAAAATGCGTGCAAAAAAGTGTGTGTATCAGTGTGAACACGCGGTAGAAGTTAACTTCTTTGGCTTATATGTATTGTTGTTGTTGTGTGTGACAAAGTGCAGAGATGCACTTGTAATAATTGAGGGTTGCCAGAGCCCTAAATGGTTGAACTTCTGCTCATTTTAGTCGTCTTTACAACACGCGTGAGCTTACGATGGGACTATTCTACTCTGATCACCACACGGAAGGCTATAATTATGTCTTTTAAATACATGCTGCTGATGATGAGTTAATTTTGGCGAGATTGCATTTGGTGTTCTTGGCGAACATTGTCCGAAGAATGTGTTAGGCTTAGTGTATGACGCCTCCAATTAAGCTTAATGCAGCTGCATTTAAAGAAAAAATTTTGAAGCTTGAAGTATTTTGCACTTTTCAATTTCTTTTAAAGTCTGCAGCGTAAAATGTATGCTAAGAGATCATCACTAGAAGGATGATAACTTGATAAACAAAGATATAACATTTTATAATAGCTCATTATAATGTTAATCATTTTAAATGTAAAGAAAATATGCCTCTGGGTACTAGTAGAGTTTTTGAATGGTTGGCGATATAATTACATTGTATTATCTTGTGATATCGCGTACTCCGTCACAAGATTTTTCATATGGGTTTTCTGACAATACAACCACACATTGAGAAATGCATCACTTTTTCGATATGCTTTCGGTTGTGACCATTTTAATGGACTACCTAAACTTGAGATTTGATTATTTTTAAAGGAAAAGAGAGAGAATATATTCATTATATGAACTAGCCTGTGAAACCATCGATTATAAATTATATGCAGCTTTACTGCATATAATTTATACCTTATAAGATTGAGATACTGTTAGGGTTCATGTACGTCACTAGATGGCGCTATTTAAATTATAAGGTGTGTACTATTGTTTACGCGGGAGAAGTAAAAAAGAACGATTGGAAGGAGGCTGTATGGGCCATTCGCTCTATGTTAGCGATACTTTTTTATATATAATGTTTTATGATAATGTAAAAACAAGAAATTGATAGAGGCTGTGCGGGCCATTCGCTCAATGTTAGCGATATTGTTTTATAAATATTGTTAAAATAAAACCATTTGAAAGACATCAACATAAAAATTGGAGGCACCAGGACGAGATGCAAAGAGATAAGTCATTTTGAATAATATTTTTGATATTTGAAACTGTTATTAGGACTTATTGAGCATAGAACTAATTTGAATGAATGAACCGAATTATTTTTGATTTCATGATTTTACTGCATATTTTTATTATTGATTTGGATATTTTGGTGAATAAATTTTTTATATGAGTGAAACAGAGAAAGCTCAAATGGCTGAAATTCGAGCAGCCAGAGGTCGTGTAAAGGCATCTTTGACCAGGCTAGAAAATACTTTTGATGAGATAAATACTCGAAATGAAATTTCTATTCGGTTATCAGATTGGATGACTTATTCAAAGAATTCGAACGATTAGATTCGAATTTGAGTTTAGAAAGGAATCTGAACTCCAAGAGTTCGAAGAGAGATACTTTTATTTGAATGCAAAATTTAATGATAAATTAGATGAATTAAATGTTCAGAATCAAGGTAGAACACAAAATTCAGTAGCGAGTTCAATTACTTCGAACTCAAATGTTAGTAATTTTAGGTTACCAAAATTGAGTATACCACAGTTTAATGGTCATTTTAAGGACTGGATAAATTTTAAAGATTTATTTGTTTCTACTGTGCATTCACAAGTGTCAATATCAAACGTTGAAAAATTCCAGTATTTGAAAGGTCTACTTACTAATGAGCCAGCTTCGTTAATTAAGCATATGCCTATATCTAATGATTCGTATGAAGAAGCTTGGCAAAATTGTTAGATAGGTATGACAACAAAAAACAAATTGTTCAGTCATTAATTAAAACGTTTTGGATCAAAAACCTATTTCCGAAGCTAATTGTTTTAATTTGCGTAAATTATTGGACACAGTGATGAATGCCTAAGAGGGCTTAATGCTTTAGGTGAGCAAGCTTCTAGTAAAGACTGCTGGTTAATTTATTTATTATTACAAAAAATTGATCCAGAAAGTAGACGTTTATGGGCTATTAAATCATCTGAAGAAGAATTTCCAAACATGAAAGCTTTCCTTGATTTCCTAAACGTGAGGTGTTCTTCTTTAGAATTAATGTCAAATAATGAATCTGAATGTAAAATTCCGATAAGAAGTAATTATGCAAATTCTAATATAGAAAATGATAAGGTCTTAAAATGTTTGAAATGTAAAGGAACACGCCCTTTATTTAAGTGTATTCAATTTAAGAGCATGAATGTTAATTGTAGAAAAAATTTTGTAAAATGTTTTTCATTGTGCTTTTTATGTTTAAATAATCATAAATATAAATCTTGCCCAAATAACCATTTAAAATGTTCTCTATGCTCTTCTAAGTTCCACAATACTCTTTTACATGAAAAAAGGCCCAACGGAAACGCGTTGTTTACAAATTCGTTACAGGGGAATGAAACTTCACAGAGGGAGGGAACTAGCGCAGAGACTCGCAACGAAGCGAGTGAGTTCAAAGGTCAAGCGGGAGAATCGGAGATTTATTCTGGGGCTTCGGTGAACAGTGAATTAAATCTTTCTTTTCTGCCCACAGCAAATGTAAAGATATTTTATAATAATAATTCTAATGAATCATTATTAGATTCTGGGTCTGAATGTTGTTTTATCTCAGAAAGAGTTGTAAATATTTTAGGATTAAAAAGAAAAAGCAGTAAAATTTCTCTTCGTGGGATCGCGGGGGTTACTGCAGGTCAAACTAAAGGCTGCGTTGATTTGGTTATCGGATCACAGTCTTCGAATAAGCGTTTGGAAGTGAACGCTTTCATTTTAAATAAAGTTACTTCACAAATTCCTTCGGAGTTTTGGGATGTGAAGGATTTGGATTACTTGAAATCGATTCCTCTTTCAGATGAGGAATTTATGAGTCCTAAAGAATGTGATATAATTTTAGGATCTGATTGTTTTTTGATATTCTTCGCAGTGGAAAAATTGTTGGTTCTAAAAATGAACCCATTGCACAAAGAACTATGTTTGGATGGGTTGTTGCAGGAAAACTTAATGTTAAAAATAAGGAACCGCATGAATTATATTCTCATTTTTTAAGTACTGAAAACGAATTAAATACCGATTCGCTTCTTCAGAGATTTTGGGAAACGGAGGAATTATCCGTTAAAAAACAATTTCTATCCGATGAGGAACAATTTTGTGAAAACCATTTTAAATCAAATTTTAAATATAATGATGAGGGTAGATTTGTAGTAAAATTACCGATATACAGAGACACCTCACGGTTGGGTAACACTAAAGGGATAGCAATTTCTCGGTTGCTTGCAATGGAGAGAAGATTTCAAGTAGATACGGACTTTAAAAGGCAGTATAAAAATTTTATGATAGAATACGAATCATTGGGGCATATGATGCCCGTGGAAAACAATGAGAAATTTATGGACCCAAAAATTTATTTTCTTCCTCATCATGCTGTTATGAAAGGTGACAGTGTTTCAACGAAATTACGTGTTGTATTTGATGGCACTTGTAAACCTTCAAATGGAAATTCTATTAATTCAATTTTGGGAATAGGTAAAATGTTACAGCCTGACCTCTTCACGATTTTAGTGAAATTTAGATTGAATGAAATTGCTTTTTCCGCTGACATCCAACAGATGTATAGACAAATACTAATTGATCAAGAAGATCAAAGTTTTTCAGCGCATTGTGTGGAAGAATCAAAGGACTCTCCCATACGGGAATATAAACTGTGTACGGTAACATACGGTACAACATCAGCACCGTATTTAGCTACTCTTCTGCTTGTTTCAAACGGGGTTAGATCTTGAAAGAGATGATCCTGCTGTTTCATCCCTTATAAAGGAATCTTTCTACATCGATGACTTAATGGCAGGAGCCCCTTTGAGTGAGGAAGCAATTTCCTTGATAAAAACACTTTCTAACATACTAGAAGCAAGAGGATTTCATTTAAAGAAGTGGCGGTCCAATTCATCAGAAGTACTTTCCCGTATTTCCTCAAACTGGGTAGGAGATAGTTCCAATTTGGAAATCCATCCTGATGAATGCTCCAAAGCCCTAGGACTTACCTGGAATTCTATGAAGGATATCTTCATTTTCAATTTAAAAGTAAATTTTTCCGGACAATATCACTAAACGTTCTTTCCTGTCACAATCGGCAAGATTGTTCGATCCTCTCGGTTTCCTGACTCCCTGTACCGTGTCTATTAAGATTTTTATCAACAGTTATGGCTGTTGAAATTAGATTGGGACAGTCCTCTTCCAGAAGCGCTTGCAACGAAATGGAAAACATTCCAGAAGGAGTTTGAACAAGTTTGTTCAATCCACATTCCCAGGTGGATCCACACTGCTAGCCAACAAATAACTCTGCATGGTTTTTGTGATGCGTCTGAGTTGGCCTATGCATCGGTCATCTATGCTGTGCAGCCGCAAGCCGATGGTAATACCAAGGTGACTCTTTTGGTGGCTAAATCAAGGTGGCACCTCTAAAGTCGTATCAATTCAAGATTGCAGCTCAACGGTGCACTGTTACTTGCACGCCTTTATGCAACCTGCAAGAACATCTTGAAGGAGTATGATGTTCACTTCTATGCATGGACTGATTCCCAAGGTTCTATCTTGGCTGTCTTCTTCATCCAAGGAACTGGAAGCCTTACATTGCTAATAGAACATCCGAAATTTTGGACTTGGTTCCAGCAGATAGTTGGCGTTACGTGCCCACCAAGATGAATCCAGCTGACATTGCATGCAGAAGTTTATCACCTAAAGAACTTCCCACATGTGTTCTATGGTGGGAAGGCCCTCAATGGCTTTCCTGTGAGATGGACTCTTGGCCTAAGCAACCCAAGAGAAATGATCAGACTAGTTCAGTGTCAAAGGAAAGAAAACGAACAGCTTTTAGCTTCCTGTGGCTGTCAACTGTGACTTTATTGACTCTTTATTTTTAAATTTTTTTCATCATTTACTAAGATAATTGATATTTTTGCATTCTGTTTAGATACATCACAAATTGTAAAGCTAGAGTTGGCAAGATGAAAAATTTAGATTTTCAAGGAGTAAATACCATGTCCCTCCTTTAACCACATATGAAAGGAGGCAGGCAAGTAATAAAATTTTCTTGTATATACAAAATTTATTCTTTAAAGAGGAATCAGTTGTATTAAAGCTAATAAGCCTGTAGTAAAAAAAAAGTATACTATCTGCTCTTTGTCCTTTCATTGACAAAGACGGTTTAATCGGTAGGAGGTCGACTGAAATTCGACACTCCAATATGGTGCTAAGCACCCAATCATCTTATAAATCGGCATGAAATTTGTAAATTAATTGTAAATATGTAATCATATTTTATGTTTGCATGCTGGATGTACTGTATTATTAGGTATTATTAAGCAAACTTATTGGATTATTGGTTTAAAAAATATTGTAAAAAATGTATTTATAAATGTATAATATGTTGTAGGTATCGAAACAGCTACATCCAAGCAATTAATGGGTGATCTACCAACTCATAGGGTTACTCCCCAGTATGATGCCATTTCTGTTTTGTGGCGTAGATTATGCTGGCCCCATCAATATTTTAAGATATAGAGGTAGAGGAGCAAAGACTACTAAGGGATATATAGCTCTTTTTGTATGTTTTGTTACCATAGCTCTACATTTAAAACTAGTGAGTGATCTCACTTCTGAGGCTTTTATTGCCTCCTTGAAACGCTTTTGTGCTAGAAGAGAGGGAGCACCTAAGCACATTTATTGTGATAATGGTACCACTTTTGTTGGTGCCAGAAGAAAAGAAAGAATTGCTAGAAATATTTAAATTTGTATCAAAACTTAATGAAAATGAACACTTTTGCTATTTTTTCTATCTCAAAGTGAATATAGAGTGGCTTGCATTTGTGCCCTCCAGTGAGTCCTCATTTTTGGGTATTATGGGAAGCAGGAGTTAAGAGTATTAAGTACCATTTAAAAGGGTCATTGGAAACACAAATTTAACTTTTGAGGAGTTCAGCACTTTGTTAACACAAGTAGAGGCAATTCTGAACTCAAGACCTCTAGTCTCTTTTGGATTGTGACAATGATCAGACAGTTTAAATATTTTTAACTCCTTCTCATTTTCTCATAGGTGAGGTTATTACCTCTTCCCTGAAGCATACCAAGGATGATAAACTTTCTCTTCGCTCCCGTTGGGATATTGTCCAAAAATGAAGTTAGTTTTTTGGAGAAAGTGGAAAATGGATTATCTGAGTAATTTGCAAAACAGAACTAAATGGAAATGTCTAACAATTTTTTAAGGTTGGAGAAATTGTAATTATTAAGGAAGATAACATTCACTCCAGCAACCTGGCCTTTAGGTAAAGTAATTGAAACGCATCCAGGTAAGGATGGTGTTGTAAGAGTAGTAACTCTTAGAACTGTTAAAGGTAGATTTAAAAAACCAATTCATAAGCTTTGTAAACTTCCTCTACATCAGAATAATTTCTTGATGGGGGAGTATGTTAGGGTTCATGTACGTCACTAGATGGCGCTATTTAAAATTATAAAGGTGTGTACTATTGTTTACGCGGGAGAAGTAAAAAGAACGATTGGAAGGAGGCTGTATGGGCCATTCGCTCTATGTTAGCGATACTTTTTTATATAATGTTTTATGATAATGTAAAAACAAGAAATTGATAGAGGCTGTGCGGGCCATTCGCTCAATGTTAGCGATATTGTTTTATAAATATTGTTAAAATAAAACCATTTGAAAGACATCAACAGATA